>JASDQU010103962.1:20872-36439 GCA_032191745.1 Picea mariana
TTTTGATAAAGTATTTGAGTGGAAAATGACTTAGAAATAATGGAGATTAGTTGCTATTTAGATTCTATTTGTTAAAGGTTTGTTCCAATAGTTTAAACCGAATATCATCCTATATAATGTACTCTTCTATTGATTTAATAAAAAACATAGTGTGTGGTTTTGCTTTGATGGCACTCTATTGATTTAATAAAAAACATAGTGTCTGGCTTTGCTTTGATGGCCTCCACATGCCGAACGATTGCATAGCGTCGTTCACATGTCCTTAATGCTGATGGTGTGAAGCATTCCATCTCCGTCGAACAAATGGTGGCCGCTTCTGGGCACGTATCTTGGATTGGGTCTGTTGTGGATGTAAATGCCCTTGAGGCATGTTGGGAGAGTGCCTTCTATTTTAGCACACTCCACGAGTGTCGCCTCATCCACTAGAGAGAAGTTGTCGGCCAAAACGTATTGAGGATCCACCCAAGCTCTCAAAGGCACTTTCTCCAAATAGTTATTGATCAAATCGTCCATGACATTGCATAAAACCACTGCTAACGACCGTGACTTCGGATTTGTCAGAACAACAAAAGAATTGGCATTAATAGGGTTTTCACATAGAAGGGTTTTTTGCCGAATGCTGCTCAAAGGAGAGAGCTTATTTGATCGCTGGAAGCGGGAGAAGGATTTTTTGCTGCGTGAAGGAACCTATCCGGCGTGGAGAGGTGTGAAGGAACCCGTCCTTCTCCAATATTTCTCGAACAGATCCGTTGGTGTTTTTTGTTGCCGACACCTCTATCTTGGGTTTGAGAGGCCACACCATTTTATTTGCTAGTTGTCATTCTTCGTGCATGATCGCTTCTTTGGAGAGGAGTTTGTTGCGTAGAGGAGTTTACGGAGATGGCGAATCCACTCGCTGAAACTTATCTCAATGAAGCCAATAAATTGGATGGCTCAAATTTCGTCAATTGGAAATTCAAATTGCAGACCTTGATGGAAGGTTATGGTGTATGGACGATCACAAAAGAAGATGAAGTGCGATCCGACGCGGCTGCAGGTGCGATAATGACAACAATCCAAGATTGGGTTAAACGGGAGAACAAAGCCAAGGAATTATTATGAATGTCTGTGAAAGATAATATAATTCTTCACATTACAGATGCTAATACTTCTAAAGAAACCTGGAAAGCACTTAGAGATTTGTATGAGACTAATAATACAAATCGTATTCTTTTTCTCAAGAGTAAATTGATAAGTATTAAAATGAATATAAATGAGTCTATTAGTACTTTTATTGGGCGAATTAAAGACATGAAAGATAAATTGGGAGATATAGGAGAAAAAGTGCCAAACATTGATCTTGTCACAATTTCCTTAACTCGAATGCTAGAGGACTATCAAATGTTTATAACAGGACTTGCAACGAAAGATAAATCTCCTACCTTTGAGGAATCGACAGGTATATTACTGCAAGAAGAAGAGAGGTGCACATATTTGAAGCCGAATTTGAAGCCTAAGAATTCAAATTTAGCACTATGGACAAAGAAGAGATTCCCTAAAGGAAAACCAGGAGAAGGAGGCAGAGGAGGAAGTTCATTTCAGAGGAATTCATTGCAAACCCAAATCAAGGTATGCCATCTAATAGAAATGAACCTAAGTGTTTCTATTGTGGTAGGACTGAGAATCTTGCCATAGAATTTTATAAGAAGAAAAATTATGAGGCTAGGCATAAAAATAGAAAACATTCAGGACACTTTGCAGAAGAAAACCCAAATTTTGATTCAAAAGATCTTAGACTATTTCTGTCTCATGCTACGTTGTCTGTTGAAACTGATGATGTTGATGCATGGTTTGTGGATTCTGGTGCTTCAATTCACATGACATGTAATAAGAATTGGTATATAAAATTTAAAGAAACACATAATCATGCCCATATTTATCTTGGAGATAATATTTTCTATCAAATCAAGGGATATGGAGATATTCCAGTAACACTTCCGAATGGTACTGTCAGACACATTCACAATGTTGTGTATGTCCCTGGGATAAAGAAAAACTTGATTTCTGTGTCCACAATTACAGATCAAAATTTGAAGGTTGAATTCTTCAAGACACATTGTATAGTGAAGGACTTGCATGATCATTACATAACTGTTGCCTCAGGAGTCAGAGTTGGAGGTATGTACAAACTTGATGTCACCAGCAAGAATCATCAAGCATTGACTTCTGCAACTATTCCTACATAAACTCTTTGGCACCAATGGTATGGTCACATTAATTATCATGATTTGTTGTTATTACAAAAACAAAGTATGGTTGAAGGACTTCCTATGTTGAAGAATGAGTATGCTGCTTGTGAAGGTTGTGCATTAGGAAAGATGCACATAGATGAATTCCCCTCTAATTCTGATAGGAGAAAGAAAGATGTATTAGAACTTATACATACTGATGTTTGTGGACCAATGCAGACAAGGTCCTTAGGTGGTGCTTATTATTTTTAGTTATTTATTGATGACTGCACAAGATACACATGGGTTTATTTTCTTAGAAAAAAGAGTGATGTTTTTGAATACTTCAAGGAGTTTAAAAACATGGTGGGGAAGAAAATATGAATGACCATTAAAATCCTCCGCTGAGATCAAGGGGGAGACTACAGATTAGAAAACTTCATCAAGTATTGCAAATATCATGGAATACTACAACAATTTACAGCACCCCACACTCCACAACAAAATGAAGTTGCAGAAAGGAAAAACACAACTCTGGTGGAGTGTGCACAAAGTATGATGAAAGGTAAGAATCTCTCAAATGATTTTTGATTAGAGGCCATTAGCATTGTCATTTATTTAAAGAATAGAAGTTCAACAAGGTGTCTTGATCATAAAACTCCTTTCGAATTCTTGCATGATTCTAAACCAACAGATAATAATTTGAGGATATTTGGGTGTAATGATTTTTCACATATTCCAAAAGAGAAAATGAAGAAGATTGATGCTAAAGTTGTTAAATGTATTTTTATAAGGTACTATTCATAATTTAAAGCATATAAACTGTTTGATCCATATACTCACAAAGTGTTTGCAAGTGGAGTTGTAATTTTCCATGAGCAGACAGAAGGAAATAATGAAGACAAAAGTCATGAATGATGGCATGTACTTCTTGAATATGAAGAGGTCAAAGAAGAGAAACACCAATAGGAAAGGGAAACCGGTGACATGGATACATTCAACAGTGAAGAAGTATCTTCACAAAACAAAAAAGAAGTCACCAGCCAATTGAGAAGATCTTCACAACAAGTTCATCCACTTGAAAAGTATAAAGATTATTCCCTAATGAGTAATATATCAAATGTCATAGAACCCATGAGTTTTAATGAAGATAATGAACATGAAGAGTGGAGAAAAGTAATGGAGGAAGAATATGACTCTATAATGAAAAACAAAACTTGAGAATTGATTGAATTTCCTAAAGATAAAAATCCCATAGGATGTAAATAAATATGGTAGCATAGATAAATATAAATTCAGATTGGTGGAAAAAGGGTATTCACAGAAGGAGGGCATTGATTATGCAGAAAAATTTGCATGAGTAGCTAAATTAAATGCTATAAGATTGTTAATTGCATTAGCTACAAAGTACCATTGGAAGCTTCACCAATTAGATGTAAAATCTGCTTTTCTGAATGGTGAGTTAAAGGAGGAGGTTTACCTTACTCAACCAGAGGGGTTTGTGAAAAGTGGTCAGGAGATTTAGTGTGTAAATTAAAGAAAACATTGTATGGACTGAAACAAGCACCTAGGTCATGGTATGAGAAGATAGATTCCTTCTTTCTTCAGCAGGGTTTTATGAGGAGAAAAAATGATCCAAATCTGTATACCAAGTTTAATGAAAAGGGGCATGTTGTATTGATTTCCTTATATGTTGATGATTTAATTATTAGAGGAAATTAAGAAAAATTGATTATTGGAATTAAGAAGAAGATGTCACGGGTATTTGAAATGAAATATCTTGGTGATTTACAGTACTTCCTAGGTCTTGAATTTTGGAGAAATGTTGGTCAAACCTTTGTGTCTCAAGGTAAATATGTCAGAGAAGTACTTAAGAAGTTTAAAATGGATCAGTGTAAAGTTTCTTATGTTCCATTGCAAAAGAACATGAAACTTTACTATGATGATGGTCTGAAGGAGGTAAATTGTACAATGTATAGAAAAATGGTGGGAAGCTTGAACTATCTCACTACAAAAGTGTGTTAAGTTAGTTTATGGAAAAACCTATAGAAAACCATTGGAATGAAGTGAAAGGGGTACTCAAGTATCTCAAAGGAACAATTGATTATGGTATTAAATATACTGATTCATTCGATGTTGAGCTGATAGGTTACTCAGATTCAGATTGGGTTGGAAATCCAGATGATCAAAAATCTACTATAGGTTATGCCTTTGGCATTGGATCCATGATTGTTTCATGGAGTAGTAAGAAGCAACCTACTGTATCTTTGTCATCCACTGAGGTGTAATATAAAGCATTGTGTGCAACAACTTGTGAAGTTGTTTGGTTGAGAAGACTACTTCAAGATGTTGGAGAAGAACACAGGAAAGCTACAATAATCAAATGTGATAACCAGAGATAAACCGAGTTGGAAAATAATCCATTTTACCATTCAATGATAGAGCATGTTGATACTCAGTTTCATTTTGTTCGAGAAAAGATGCAGTCTAATGACATTGCTTTAATGTATTGTAATACTAGTGAAAATGTTGTTGATATTTTCATTAAGCCTATTGGGAAGAAAAAATTTGAACTGTTTAGGGAGGTGTTAGGTGTGGATGTCAATTCTTTCTCCATTAAAGGGGAGACTTAAAAATAATGGAGATTAGTTGCGATTTAGATCCTATTTGTTAAAGGTTGGTTCCAACAGTATAAACCTAATATCATCCTATATAATGTACTCCTCTATTGATTTAATAAAAAATGCAACATGTGGCTTTGCTTTGATGGCCTCCAGGTGTTTCCTCGCCTGAGAGCAACCAATTTCTTTCTTTCTATTTTCAAGTAAATGTTTCGAGCCATTTAAGTTATCTATATTAAAAAAAATATGTAAGGGGAATCCTTACAAACCCAAAATCCAGATCCAAAAATATAATAGATGTAATATAAAAATAATATTGTTTATTATTTCAAATATCTATAATTTAAGAAACATGGTAAATGAATCAGGACTTATTACAAAAAATATCATATTTGAAAAGAAAAAAAATGTAAATAACTTTTCTTCTATATTTAAATTCCTTTTACTTAAAAAACTGGGTTTAGTATAAAAAAAAATATTTTACTTAATGGTTAATTGTATAGTGAGTAGGTGATTAACAGATAGTGGATTAGTGAGATAATGGTGAGGGATCAGTGCTTGCTGGTTAGTGGGTTAGTTAGTTAGGTAACAATAATTAGTGAGTAAGTTGATTAAGGATTAAGTGTCATTAGGTTAGTGGGTAGAGGTTAGATATTTGTGGTTGATGGTTAGTGGATTAGTGGTTGGGATGGAGGTTAGGGTTCATTAGGTTAATGGTGTGGGGTTAGAGGTTAGGGATAGAGGTTAGTGAGTTAGAGGGTTACTCATGGATTAGTGGGTTGGAGAGTTAATCATGGGTTATTCAGACACGGTTAATGAGTTAGAGGGTTAGTAATGGGTCATTGGGTTATAGGTTAATGGTCGATTAGAGATTAAGGGTTAGGGATCAATATATTTTTTTCCAATTAAGTATTAGAGTTTCAATGTGGTTAGAGTATTAAGGGTTAGGAATTGGACATGGTTAAAGGGTTAAGATTTGGGAGTTTAGGGTTAACTGGGTTGGTGGTTGATGTGTGGTTCATGGATAGTGAGATATAAGTTCAAAGAGTTAGGTATTTGTGGGTTAACAATCACATTTTAATGGTTATTGGGATACGCGATAGGGGATTTAGGAGGTTAGTAGTTAAAGGTTAGGTTGGGTCAGGGGCCAATGGTTAAGGGGATATGTATTAATGTGTTAGTCAGATAGGGGTTAGATGTTAGTAGTTGGTTAGTGGTTATTGGATCATTAGTGGGTTAATGGATTAGTTGGATTAGGGGTTATGGTGAATGTCCAATAATAGTTAGGGTTAATGATTAATAAGGTTAGTGGGGTTAGTGAGTTAATGGTTAGTATTAGTAATGGTCTATAAATTAGGTTTTAGGGTTAGTTATTGGTAGTCATGTGTTACTAGGTTAGGGAATATAGGTTAGAGGTTAGTGTGTTAATGGTTAAGAGGTTAGAGGTTACTGTGTTAGTGGTTGAGAGGTTAGGGGTCAGTAGGATATTGGAAAAGATAGTGTTATTCCTTAGTGGGTTAGTGAGTTAATGGGTAGGGGTTGGTTGTCTAGATTATTAAGAGATAGGTGAAATAATTATTAATGTGTTATAGTTTACTACATTAAAGGCCCAAGTGGTTAGGGGACTATGGGTTAGTGTATCAAGGCTTATTGGGTTAAGGGTTAGTAGGTTAGGATTAATGCATTAGGGGTTCATTATAGCTTAGTGAACCTTATTCATTTAGTGCCTTAGTATTTTTTGTATTAGTAGTTAGTTGGATAATTAGCTTAGTCCATAAATAGACTAATTATGATACATTATAATTAATTACTTTAATTATATTAAATTATAACTCACTACACTAGTTATATGTTTACTGTCATAATATTAATGTTTGAAAGATTTCTTCTATCCATTATAGACATTTTGAGGACTAAAATAGGCCTCCTAAGGAAAATAATGAAATAATAGATTAAATAATGAAATAAGACTTATGAATTTTCAAAGGGAAAGAAATAAAACTATTATTTTATCGTATATTTTACTTATCTCCTTATAGGTTTACTCAAATTTCAAGTGTAGGAACTCACTAGATGCAGAATTGAATTTCACATCCAATGAGTACCCACTCAACATACTTTTGATAGACCCCCTATGAGATATGAAAAAAATACATGAAAAATATGGTTTCTTTTAATATAGATACTTTTTTCATGTGTTTCGAGTGTATGTCACTATGATTTTATCAAAATTATGTAGAGTGTGTTCTCCTTGATGCATAATTTAATTCAACATCCAATGAGTGTCTCCAATTGAAATTTGAGTAAACCTAAAAGGAGATAAATAAAAAATAAGATTAAAAATGTAGCTTTCTTTCTTTCATGAAGCTCAAAGAACTAAACCACTATTGATAAAATACTAAGCTAAATATTTAGAAAATTGTGTCCCACCCTCAAACACTTGAGAAAAAGGGAAATTGACATTACATTCTCAACCCCAATCGATTCATTCGTAGTAAACATGTCATAAGTGATATTAGAACCTAAGAGCTTTTGACATATATCTTCCATGTAAAATATCATGGGGAAATCCCCAAACACTTCCCCGCATTTCATGGATGGTACTTTGTGTCATTCCATGGTTGTTGATTATGATGATTAACCCTACAGGGACATCAAATGAGGCACACAACAAAGGGAAGAGTTACGAGGGATCAATTTCAAGACATCCTACATGAAGCTGAAAGAAATAACCCATTGATATTGTGTGTGTGTGTGTTCTACTAGTGTTCATTTCAAAAAATAAATCCAAATTAACAATTGCCACTCAATCAAAATTTCTTTAGAGAATCAAAATTTTCCTCATAGCCACTCAATCTACACCCAATTAACAATATTCATTTATATGAAAACAGATGGAATGATATTTCTTTAGAGAATTACAAGGAAGCATTACATTAGTCCTAATGTACCGCAACCATTTCATATTAAATTAAGAATTCATTTATAAAATTAAGCCTACAACCTCCTAAAGGATTCCCAACTACGAGTGTTCATGCCTATGTTATTGTTCTTTCTTGTAAACCAACAATTTACAAACCTACATAAAATCTACTACAATTATATATAATAACACCAATTTATAATTCAAAACACCTAATAATGAATTTTAGAGAGAATGAAGAGGTATTTATATTTTTCAAAAGCTAAATACCAAGAAACTAACTGAGAAATATAAATTTTCCACCTAATCATGTGGAATCTTTATAGATTCCACCCCTTAGCTAGCCTATGAGACCACCAAGGTGAAGAATACAAATGTAGAACTCTCTAGTCAATCTCTTGATCTCAAAAGGAATAAAATATCAACCAAGAAATCCACTATTGAGTTCTTTAATTAGACCAACATAGTGACACTCACAATACCTGCCCTAGATAACATAGAGATACTTCCTTGTCTACTGGATAGTCCCTTAAAATTTTTTCCTTCTAGTGCTTTTAAGTGTGTGAATAGAAAGTTCAAACTACTATCTATATAAAATTTAACTCCAACAAAAATTCTATTAATTCTTGGGAATTTCATGATTAGCATTATTTAGGGATTCTAACATTACATCAAAACATGCAATTAAAACCTAGTTTTGTGTAAGTTTTTAGTGTATTTTTTCATCGTGGATCATTTACTCAGTGCCCAAATTAGTGAAAAATGATAGTTCGTAGTATCCGTCGATAAAAGCATTGGATTTAGAATTGTATTTAATTCCTAAAATAGTGTTGGATTTTCCTTAAATATACGTTGGAACCCTAATCCATGCCTACTATTAAATTGACTAACTCTACTAATGCCTACTTTAATGTCAAACAATACACTTGACGTTGCACTAGAGATAGGACCTAATATCACTCCAAATATAGCTCCATGTTTAGCACTAGAATTTGTTTTTTGCGCTGGGAAAAACTTCCACTTTAAAATCCATTTTATCACTAAGTTTTGTTTGCACTATAGCGTCTACTTTAATTTCAATTTTTTCTTGCAATTTTATGGCAAGTGTTTCTCCCATTGTAACTTCTACTTCGATGCTTCAAATTTGATGCCATTTTTTCTTGCATTTAGCATCGAGGTTTGCTTCTCTGTAGTATCTAGTTTTCTTCTATTTTGACGTCAATATTTTCTTCCGCTTTAACACCAAATGCTACTTCCTATGTAGTGCCAAGTTATGCTTCCACTACAACTTCTGATTTAACACCTAGTTTTGCTTGTACAACACTATCAACTTTATCATCGTGTTTTTCTTTCACTATAGCTTCTACAATTGCACCGATATTTCTTTCACTTTATCACTTATTTTTTCTTCCACAAAAATATTCACTTTAGCATAGTGTTTTGCTTCCACTCTTGCACTCGGTTTGGGTTTGCTTCCACTTTAGCACCCAATTTGATTTCAATTTAGCGTTGGGATTTTCTTCTTCTTATTTGTTTGCAGTCATTACATATATGTTTTGTACTAAATTTTAATGAAGTATATTAGAATTCTAAATTAAAATTTAACAATATTAAAGAAATATGTATTCAATTCAAATTTACATTGTAAAATTTATTAATATATATAGTGAATTTATTAATATATATAGTGGAAATAGAAAAGATCCATCCAATATAAAATTAAATGTAAAATTAAATATGCATCCATCAAAACAATCTCATATATTATAAGCAAGGTAAAACAATAACAATATCATCATAGAAATTGACTTTAAAAAAATCAACAACTTCAATATATAAGCAAGTAATAACAATAACATCATCACCATATTTAAGTGAAATACACAAAAATATAATTTTATTATCATCACATCATCATGTCCTAAACAACATTCATAGAAAAGTAAATAAATATGACATATGATTTAGATACCAACATCATAAGAAGATTTTTAATTATCACTATATATATGAAAGTCAAAACAATGTATGTATCATTATGATATCTCAATGCCAATTGACCATGAAAAAATTCAATATGAGACATAATAATATAACATGTGTCTATATGATCATAAAAGTTATAGATCCCTACTATCACTGGAATCTTGATAATCATCCTCCTCATCATCGTCATCATTGACACTCTCCTCATTTTACACTTCCTCTTCATTATTTCTCAACTCTAATATAGTCTCAACATAATATCAATAATATTTTGTATCATATACACTAGTGTTTTGAAAAAAAAAAAAAAACATTCGAGTGCATTTTATATAATTAAATTACTCATTAACATATAATTTTTTTTAAAAATTATGCTAAGTAAGTAAGAAAAAAAAGAAAAAAGAAAAATGTGTTTTTTAACATGTTTTTGTGTTCTTATCTAACCAACAAATGCCTAGACACATGTTAAGAAATTCTTAGAAAATATTAATCATTTTCTTCATTACTAAATTACCCTTCAAAAAGTCTCAGACACATGAGCCATAATATTGGCCATCCCACTCAAGGGAGGCACTTGTAAACAATCTTATAGCCTTTCTACTTGGATGCTAATTGTAACTTATAAAGGTATGCATGACCAATGTCTAGTTTTGTTGTCAACTTTTATGTATCTTTGTGAGAGTATGTAGCATGGTTTGATGACAACAAAATTTTAAGGCTGAAAGATGATAAAGTTTTAATGATAGATTGACATGAATTTCTAAGTGAAAGCTTGCCACTTGTGGTGAGGGTGTACTATGATATCATGATATCTGGTCTTAGTCTCCATCACCTTAAAGTACCTCTTCCAAAGTCCCATGAAGTACCTAGTAATCAAAGGTACGCTACTTTTTTCCTCATCCAATATAATTGTTCACGTATTGAAGCAATGGGAAGTAGATAGTTTCGAAAATAAGGTTTTCCAAAAGAATTATAACCAAACAAGATATATATCAACACTAGAGCTATCAAGCATTGGGAGGGATAAATATGTCTAGGTGCAAATATTTTTTAAAGCATAAAAAAACGAGAAATGTTTTCAATTGGAAGGATTTGATCCCTCTGAGCGCTTGATAGATCTGGGGTTAAAATGCAAAGGTGAATTTATATTTTACTGATAATATATTTTCTTCACATATTTATATTGCTATTATTCTTATTTTTTCTAATTAATAATTTTGATCAACATATGCCACGTCAATGTTATGGATATATGTGACACATATTCCCTATATTAGATTGTAGAATGCACCTCTCCATGCAATAAAACATAATTTTCAGAAGGAAGCCCTTATTTATTACACAAAATTGCCACATGCATGAGTATAATATACTCAACCTGTTTCATGCCAAGATATGCTATATCTTAAATGGATGTTTTGTCACATGGAAATAGGAAAAGTAAAATTTCCTAAAGCCACTGTGATAGAAGTTGTTCTATAGGTTCAATCACATTGAAAAATTCAATCAATACTCAATTCATATGTTTTCAAATCACAATGCATGTGAATATGAAAGCATCACAAAGTGTGGACCTGGTGAGTCCTCATCAACCTCCTTAAGTTTTGAGCAAAACTTGGCGCCAACTCCCAATCTTTCTTTTGGGTTTATATTGATTTTATCCCCTTGTTACCTTGTAGTCTATATTCTTTCATTTCTTTTTAAATGAATAAGTTAAATGAGTGTGGATGTTCCATTATCTTTATTATGACTTAGCTTCATGTCTTTTGTCACTTTAGACGATGTTTTCTTTAATAGGGTTTTCGATTTTTTACTTTTCGAATCTTTCTTCGATATTCATATTAGGCCTCTTCTTTCTTAAGTAACTTGGGTTTCCTCACCATGGTCAAATTAGGCTCCACATTTTTAATTTTTTTTTTCTTTTTTTTCTTTTGGCTCAATTGTCGAGTTTTTTGTTGTTTTGTTTTCATTTACCTTGAGTTTCCTTTAGCTAAATTTTTTTTTCTTTTCATTTAAATTTGTTTTTCAAATTCAAGTTTCTCTCTTGAACTCAATTTCCAATATTTCTAAAATACCTTTAAAACTTGACTCACCTCTCGATTTCTACATTGGGTCTGATATTTAAAATTGGGCTCCTTCTCATTTTACTCATTCTTCTTCTTTCTTGATTTACAAAATTGGGCCCATTTTCTTTTTTGTTGTCGATCCTTTACAAATCCATTCTTTGTTTGAGTGGTAATTTCTATTTCAAATTTAAATAAATACATTTTATTCAAACTTGTTTCATGATGAACATATCAAGCCTTCCTCAACCTCCTTGTTTTCCCTTTATTTGAGCCTTATGCATAGTCAAATCATTGTTTCAAAATTTTGATCTAGTTAAAGAAGTCCCAATTTTAAGATAACTCCTAATCCTAAAATTGGGCCTAACCTTACCTCCATTTTCTAAACCCTGTCTCAATTTTGAGATTGGGCTCAATCTCAAAATTGGGCCCTCCCATCATCATTCAAACTTTTCAAACTATTCAAACTTTGGTCCTTTTTTTCCAAATATTTTTTTCCTTTCATCTCCTTTGGAACTTCATGCCAAACCTTCTCCATGTTTCAATGAGGCACAATTTCCAAATCAATCCCTCCATTCACGAAGGCTCCTACTTTCTTAGCTTGATTTCCAAATCGAGCCTTCTCCATCAAATATTAGCAAGAAGGGGTCCCAAATTTTCAATTTTCCTGATTTCGAAATTAACCTCCCGCCACTAACCTTATATTAAATTCTTTGATATCTTTCAAGATTTCCTTCGAACTTGTCAAACTCTTTCTGCCAAAAAATTAACTCCTGCGAAAAGTCTTTAAATTTTGAGTTCCAAGTTGGGACCCATTTCAAAATTAGGCCTCACTCTTCACATTTTCCCTAATTCATCAATCGGGATTGATTTTCAAATCGATCCATCCCTTCACCATGGCTCCCATTGTCTTGGCTCAATTTGGTGATAAAACTTGATTACTAAATTAGGTCCCCTTACATCCAATTCGAGTGAGAAGGGGTCCCAATTTTGCAATCTACCTTGATTCCCAAATCATGCCCCTCCGCCTCTATTTAGAACTCTTCACACGCTCAAATTTTTAAAAGGTCCGGATCCAATATCTTTTAAGTGGGGAATTATTTTGTATAAATGATTCAAACAATCACCTTTCTAAACTTTAGTAATAAGCATGATTTTTGAAATATGAATTAAAGTTTGAACGTGAGACATGCTGCAATTTGAATAGAGGACATGTTTAACCGGTAGTTTATTTCCCTTTGTAATGCTCAAGGTCACATAGGAATTTATAAACATTATAGTTTAAACATTGCAACTTGTCAACCAATATCACTGTGTAGATATGAATCTAAAAACACTCATGTTTAACCTAGTAGAATATGTTGTTTTCAATGAGTTATCAAGGTACATATTCATATTATATTTCAGTGTCTCCTAAGTTGCATTTAAGACTTTTCCCATTTAAAATATGTATTGAGAATTCACATTTAAAAGTTGAGTGATACATTTGACTACAACACTATGCACCTCAAGTTGGGGTTATTGTTCTCAAGCGTTGGAAGATTGTTTAATTTGAATGGTTAAAAGAGACCTATTAGTTCAATTGATTTGATTTGGAAGTTAACCTTGTGTGCCCTAGTTTTTCCTTGCTAACATGTATGAATTTTTATATGGTTTCCAAGGAATGAAAAAAGGGAAAGTGAGGTCCCGAGGAAAAACTAGCTACAAGTCAATCTAAAGAGCTAATTGAAATAGTTGAAGACCCTACATAAATAGTAGAAATAAGTAAGAAGACAACCATAGTAGTAGGAGAAGAAGAAGCCAGAAAGAGAACCTAGGAATATGCTAAAGATGGAATAAAGACGATTGAGATTGATGCATAAAAGCTTAAAATAGAAGGAGAAGAACATGTTAAGTATTATAAATCCATCAATTAACAAACTTTTAAAATCATTCACTATTTATCCATGGTACAAAATGAATTAAACATTGTGAAGAAATAATTCTATGACAAAGAACAACATTTATAGGCACAAGGGAAAGACATAGTAGAGATCATGAAATATGTCCAAGCATGGAAACTCGATATCAAGAAGCTCAATTGTAGTTTGACTAAGTAAAAGTTTGGTAGTTTTCACTACTAGAAAATCCCCTTGAAGTTCATGTTTTCACTTGAGAGGCCCTAGAAAAAATAAAGTTTGGTTTGAAATACTAAAAGCAAGCAACTAGCGATGCCCTCCAGGGGATTATACATGAAGTCATTGACTCTATTATGATTTGGCAACAAATAGAGAATACAAAAAACACTTGCAACTTCCCTTCTTTTGGGCTTAGAAATATTTTATTTTCTCAACCACAAGTGTCTAAAGATTTGGAAATCTATACTAACACCAACATGAAATATATGAGAAACTCTCCCTCCCTTAAAGCATTTTTCAATGAGTTTATTGAACCTCCTACTAGACACATGAAATTGATCAATAATATATTGAGTAAAATGGAGAAATCTCAAAAAATAAGTTAAAGTATTACATCATATAGAGCTTTTCTTAAGAAGCATATTTTTTCTCATGGACATGCACTCATCTGAACCTTTGAGGCATGGGTGTCCTTTATAAGAAAATGGGAAGATGGGAAGAGTAAGAAAGGAGCTTCCTCAAACCAAGTAGAGTGTTACCCTAAAAATTGCTAATTAAAAAAGAAAAAAAAAACCTAAAAATAAAAAGATTTAAATAGAGGAAAAAAATAAATTGTTAATTAAAAAAAAAAAACATAAATAAAAAAAAACTTACTTATGAACCCAAGAGATGTAATTAAGTAATTCCATAAATTTTAATTTCACTTTTAACAAACCAAATACATGAAAATAAGTTATAATATAATATTGTTAATTACGTCGAAAGGCGTACACCTATTGACAATGGGCACATTTAATAGGTTTTTAGTGCTTAATCAGTTTTGAATGGACAAGATTAAATATTGATGGAATATTCTTAGTAGTCCCAATAAATCAATGGTTGTGATTTTAACCACTAACTTCCTCACTATTATAAAGACATCAATTTACATGTTTATTTTTTTACTTTTACTTAATTATATTTAAAATTTACTATGGTAACTAGGTGATTGCCACCTCTAAATAATTAACTTTTGATTTTCTAGTTCTGAATAATTAACGTTTCATTTTCTGGGCCAACAAAAAATTTTAAGACCTTCACCAACCACAATTTTCTTTTCTGGGCCTGCCGAAACCTTTTGGCGTTCACCAGCCACAAAAGTTTGCGGCTGTGCTAGTAATAATATGATTAATTGAAATATTTAAAATTTATAAATAATATATAACAAAATTAAACCTTACACCATAATTTTATTAATAATTTAAATTAAAATTTAATTTATAATATAATATTATAATTTCTTTAGACTTTTAGAACACGCGCGACTTGATAGTGCAATCCTTTTGATACGTGCAACTCTTTTATGTTGCAAACTATCATGCATATCTTATTAGCTTGGCATGCTCACTTATACATATGTTGATATGTAATACTAAATGGATTGAATTGGCCAGCAAATATTCTCCATGGAAATACACTAACCCTTATATCAATTAATAAACTAATCCTTTAATAAACTAAGGAAACAAATCCCGTGTAAGTACTAAAGAAATCCTTTATCTAACACGTTATAAGGAAACAAACACTGTGTAAGGAAATCCTTTATCTAACACGTTAAAAAGTCCATAAGTAAAAACTTCTATATAAAAAAGGTGATTTTAAATTAAATTA
>JASDQU010103962.1:56142-70713 GCA_032191745.1 Picea mariana
ATATATATATATACTATTAACTTATTAAAAATATATATTGCAAACTTGTAAGCGAACAAACTTATAATCTTAAGTACATGAATCATAAATATATTAATTTTCTATATATAGTACTGGTTATTTGACTTAAAGACCACACAACTAGCAAAATTTAACAAAACATTTAATTAGTAGTATACAATAAAGAAATTTTGAGAAAACAAATGTTACTTACCTAAATGGTGTTGACAATCATAGTAAATGCAAGAAATACTGCACATATGGGTAGTGCATGAAGTTCCAAAATTCCACATTTCAATTTGCATGTTTAAACAAATCACACAACTATGATAATTATAAACATATAACAATAAAAATAATATCCCACAATACATAAATAGGTCCAAATGTATACATATCAAATTTCTATATCATTCTAACTGAACCCAACAAATAATAAGGAATTAATCATTAAGATAAGTAAAAATAAAATTTCTAACCTTTTAATTCCAAAATATAGGTTGTTACATTTAAAAATCCCTAGAACACCACTATGATATAAATAAACTAATCCCTCCTTGCATGTCTTGTCATGTAGCTTCCCATTCTAACCTATACAACAATAAATATAATTTTCCATAACATTATGCAAGGAAAAGGTCAAATCAAAATGTGGATTGCAATGAAACAAGATTAACAAAATGAAACCTTTCTCATCCCAAGAAATAAAAAAAAAGAATTCTAGGGACATATGACTTAACTTTATATCACAAAGTTCATTTCTATCCAATGAAGTGTTTATGACATTTTAAGTCTATGTGAAAAATTTTGCATGCCTTTCCAAGCCATGCCATGCCTTGTGTTGCCATGCCATGTCGTGCCTTGAATTTCCAAGCCATTCCATGCCTTTCCATGCCATGTCATTGCATGTCATGCCTTACCATTCCATGCCTTACCTTAACATGCCTTTCCATGCCATGCCATGCCTTGCATTTCCATTCAATGACATGCCATTTCACACCTTGCCTTGTCATTCCATGTCTTTCCATGCCTTGGCATGCCATGCCATGCCATGCCATTCCTTTCCTTTCCATTCCATGCCATGCCTTTCTAAGACATACCATTGCATGCCTTTCCTTTCCATGACATGCCATTGCATGCCTTTCCTTGCCATTCCATTTCCATGCCTTTCCATCCCATGCAATGCCATGTCATTTCCATGCTATTGACATGCCTTGCCAAGCCATGGCATGGCATGCCATTTCCATGACTTTCCATTCCATTTTCATGCCATTTCTATGCATTTCCAAGCCATGCCATTGTTATTCCTTGCCATTCCATTGTTATGCCTTGCCATGCCATACCATGCCATTTCCATGCCATGCCATGTCATTGACATGCTTTTCCAAGCCATGCCATTTCCATGCCTTTCCATTCCATTTTCATGCCATTTCTATGCCATGCCATGTCATTTTCATGCCATTGCTATGCCTTGCCAAACCAATAAATAATATTAACTAAGTTCAAACAACTCATTGGGAAGTCCCAAACACCACAAATAAAGAAGGAAACTATAGTTTTTATAAAACTTGCGATTAATATGTATAACTTTAGCAATATGACAAGTTTCAATAGGAAAAACATAACAACCTTTAAAACAAGTAATCATGCAATGAAATGCGGTTGAAAATACAAGCCTAAACTAGGGTTTAGATAACAAATGCTTGTTGAAATGAAAGATGGCACATAACAACCCTAGAATATTAAAGACATCAATCCCTAAAGGGATGAGAATTATGACAGAAATGTAATAAAAGGTGTCAAGGAGTATTCTAAGGGTGAAATATGACAATTAAACCCTAGACATCAAGCTAACAATGATGGAAATTGAGGGTAAGTACTAATCTAACCACAAAATTGAGGGTTTCAGGATAAGGTTAATTCAAGAAGAATACATGATAACCTGAAATATCCCCACTTTGATAAAACATTTATTTAATACATTCAAGAAATAACAATCAACAACTTAGAAAGAGAACTTACTATGTAAATCAATGATCATCCATGAATTCCTAACCAACAAATCATCCAGAAAACTTCAAACACGGATCTAAGGTATCTTCATAGTTGTAAAACAAGGATTATCATAATTAATAGGATTTACATAATAAGGGATGTCGCTAAATAGGTTTATGTTCCATCCTTATGGTGTATTCTAATTATACTATTGATCCATAATTTCATTTGGATTGCATGGAAAAAAACATAACTTCAAGGCCTTATTGATCCATGCCTTACCTTTCCATGCCATGACATTCCTTTCCTTACCATGCCATGTTTTTCCATTCCTTTCCTTGCCATTTTATGCCATCCCTTGACATGCCTTGCCTTTCCATGCAATTCCTTACCTTTCCATGCCATTCCATGACATGCCTTTCCTTTCCATTCCATGCCATGCCATTCCCTGTCAAGCCATGCCATGCCATACCTTGCTTTGCCTTCCCATGACATGTCATTTCCATGCCATTGCATGCCTTTCCTTGCCTTGCCATGCCATCACTATACCTTTCCAATCCATGCCATTTCCATGTCATTGCCTCACCACGCCATTTCCATGCCATTGCCTCGCCATGCCATGCCTTGCCATGCATTTCCCTTCCATGCCATGCCTTGCCTTGTCATGTCATTCCTTTCCTTACCATTCCATGCAATGCCATGCCTTCTCTTTCCATGCATTTCCTTGCCATGCCATGCCATGCCATGCCTTTCATTTCCTTTCCTTGTCATGCCATGCCTTGCCATGCAATGCCATGCCTTGCCTTTCCATGCCTTACCATGCCATGCCATGTCATGCCTTGCCTTGCCATATTATTCCATGCCATGCCTTGTATTTTCTTTCCTTGCCATGATATCCCTTTCCTTTCCTTGACATGCCTTTCCTTGCCATTCCTTCCCTTTCTTTCACTACTACATATCGAAAAATTTGCGACGACTACTTGTGAAGAAAAGTACCCTTTTGTCACAAAATTGAAAATAAAGAGTTGAAGTTTTCAATTTTTTATAAATCCAGCCTGCATTCGTCTCTCTTGAGATAAACGTACATCCAATAGAAATGTACGTGAGATAGTGGACTCGCATTGCTCTTGCGATGACCATTGGTTATCATCGCAAGAGAGATGATCCAATGATAATTGTTACACTGTTTGACAAAGTCAACATTGACTTGGTCAACGTTCATCGCTCTTGGGATGAAAAAAATATCTATAAATATTTTGCAAATTAGAGATGTTGTGACAATCTTGCTATAACAATGAAGGTTCAGAAAGGGTATTTTTGTGCGAAAGAATGTCGCAGAATATTAGAGGTTGGAAAAAAAGTAAAAAGGGTGAAAAGGGTGATGGTAGATGTTACTACCCTTGCAAAAGATGTTTCACTACACGTCTCGTAAGAATTTTAATAGAAATAGATAAAAAACATTGTAGGAAATATGGGCACATTGATGGGGGATCGAATGAATATCGTCCCGTGGTAGTTAGCTATATATTCATTATCTGTTTTTATATTGTCGATATTATATAAAATTATATATATGTATATATATTGTTTGAATATTTGTTATACACACTAATTTTGCATGATTTCTTGTAATTATAAAGTTAGAGTTTCTCTAACTTTCTGTAGAATATTGCGCCAAGTATTAGTAGAAATGATGTTGTACACACTGAGGAACATGATCAAACAAATGAGGGTCTCATGCAAGAAGATGATGGGACAAATCAAGTTAATGATCCCATGGAAGAAGATGGTGGGACAAATCAAATGATCCAAGATTTGTTTTCTCATCCGGATGAGGATGGGGATAGTGATGGTATTTATGATGAACCTCTATTAGAAAAGGAAATTAAATGACTTTATGAATTCTCAAGAGAAAATATTCTCTTCACTACATTACTGCTAGTGAACTTAAAGGTTATGAATAAATTTTCAAACACTTGTATGAAACAAATCCTAAGGTATGTAATATGTTTCATCTCATATACATAAATGCTTATTTTTTTTTATTTTTTTTAGTGTTAATTATTGTGTAAAATAATAATGCAATTTTTACAATTAATATTCTTTACATCAACTAGTTATTTATTATGTTGTAGATTGTTAGGTGAATTTTTGTTACCATTGTCAAATATTTTACCTCGCACATATAAAGATTTGCATGCCATTATGAAAGAAATTGGAATGGATTATCAAACTATAGATGCATGTCCTAATGATCATATTATATATTATGGACAACATGCTTCGAAAATGTAATGCCTGTAATGTCTTATCAGTAGATATCGAACCGATCAAGTAACAAAATGGGTGCTTTGAAAGGTTCTTCGTCATATTCCCATAATTCCATGTTTGCAACGATTTTTAAGGTGTGAAAGCATATCACAATTTATGGATTACCATGCATGTAATAGAAGTGGAGATGGTGTTCTTTGAATCCCTTCCGATGGTTATTCTTTTAGGGAAATTGAGGGAAAATGGGCAAATTTCAAGGATGAACCTCGTAATGTTAGGCTTTCATTGGAAACTGATGGTGTTAATCCATTTAGAGAGATTAGGTCTATTTACTCAATGTGGCCTATTTTTGTTATCAACAATAACATTCCTCCTTGGATGTCAATAAAGAGGGAGCACATAATGTTGACAATGATTATTCCAAGTATTTTCTTACATTAATTTTTTGAATGTACCATTTTTCGTTTGTTTCTTTTTTTGCGTAATATGTTTTGTTTATTTATTTACTTATATATACATATCATGGTTACAGTAATTATGTGTTATTTCAAAAAATTAGGTAAGTACAAAGTTAAATATATGAATGTATATATCGAGCCTCTTATCGACGAGCTACTAAAGTTATGGGTTGGCATCACTATGTATGACATCTATAAACCAATCTGTGAGAAGAAATTTAAATTATGTGGAATAATTTTATGGACAATTCATGATGCCCCAGGACTAACACATTTTTGTGGTATGTAGCATTCTATTTCTCTTTAAATATACTATATAATTTTTTAAAGATATCATGTTGCATGTTTAATTTTTAAATAATCTCATCATATAATTGACATTAATCCATCTGTTGCAGGTCTTCAAACAAAGGGTAAATTTTCATGTCTAGTTTGTGGTCCTAAGATGAAGTATCTTCATTCAAAAGTTTTAGGAAAGGTGGTGTTTGATGAGTATAGGCACCTCCTCCCTAAGAACCATAGGGATCGTACTACTAAAAAACATATTTTCAATGGGAAAGAAGAGACTGGTTTAAAACCACGAAGAATGACACCTCACCTATGGAGGTTGGAATATAATAGAAATTGTCAAGGTACGCAATTTTTTTATGTATCGTATATGTAGTGTTTTGAATTTTATTTTAATCATTGAATTTATTTTATCGTATTTCATAAGTATTGTTATGATTTCTTTTATGCTTCATGAAGGCCACCATCATGAAAGTATTAATAATGGTCTTCCATGAGGAATGAAGTGTTATCCCACTCAATTCATGGGGTTTCTCTACTATGAGGAGATAAAAATAACTCATTTGTTTGATACAATGCATATCGGGAAGAATGTGATAGAAACGTTATGGCGAATCATAGATGGTAGGAGGAATAAAGAGAAAATTGTCAAAATTTGTACTAACATTCAGGAAGCCAATCATGCAATGCGAAGTGTGATCCGATCAGATAGAGATGGAGACCGAAATAACCTTCCATGGTTATTAATAGAGCAACAAAGAAATTATTTAAAAGAGGTCATTCAAAGAATTAAATTTCCCATGGATTTTGCTTCAAACATAAATAATATCTTAACAAAGAAAGGTGAATTTGGTGGGGTAAAAACACATGATCAGCATACCTTCATTAAGGTAATAATTTTGGTATACATATTTATATATTGGCATTATACATCTTTTAATTTTTTTAATTTTTTTTGTTTACTTTGGTCGAAACAAATAACGATTCATTTTTTTTGTTACAGTATGTTTTACTAGTATCTCTCCAAAATGAATTTGAAAAGAGCATCACACAATTTATTTATGATATTGGCAAATAAATGAGTTAAGTAGTTGTGATTTATATGCAAAATGTTCTTTCAATTTGTTGTTGTACTTAATTATGACATGTGTTTTACTTGTAATGTAATATATATTATGTTATGTTGAAACATGCTATTTTCTTGTGTCATGATCTCATCTAGATGGTTGTCATTTAAACAAATCCATGAAGTTGACATAAAGCATTGGAAGAGAGAAATTTCTCGGCTAATGTTAGTAATGCAAATGTATATAACTCCAACATTTTTCAATGCACAAGAAAACTACCTCATACAACAAGTTGAGGAGATTGAAATGTGTGGACCTGTACACACAAGGTCAATGTGAATGGTGGAGAGGCACTTGAAATCATTGAAGGCTTTGGTTAGACAAATAACACATCCCGAGGGTTCTATGGTGGAGGATATATGGTATATGAATCCATGGTGTATATTAGTCAATATCTTCCTAAATTAGCAGCCCCAAATATGTATGCAGTGGATCACATTTGGGATGTGAAATCCATCAAAACATTGAAGATCAGGAGCACATGTCCGGGAAAGGTAGAATGAAAAAAATTAGAGGCAATATATTAATAATTGTGGAGATTTTTATTAATACATATAATTTTTCATTTTTTATGTATATGATCATACTCATTAATATATTAATATCTTTTATTTCATAAATTACTAATATTTATCATGGTTATAACCAATATTTAATATTGGTGAATTATGATTTTTTGATTCATCTTCTCAAGATTGGGATGCACTGCATTTATACATTGCAAACAATCTTGACGGGCTGAATGTATGGATTGAAATATGTAAACAACATCATGGCAGTAGGTTACCATGGAAACATCTGTCTGAATTGGTTAGAGAAGCTCATTGTAATTGAGATGCCAATGTTACACAAAGGGAAATTGATTTCGCATATGGTTTGAAAGATGGGCAGGAAAAAAAATTCACCCATTTTATTCAATTATTTTATATTATATTAATCTGACTACATGTGCACTGTATTTTCAGATACTTTCCTAGTTATATAAATATGTTAATTTATTAATTGACAATGCATATTTTACATATTTGGCATATTTCAGTTGAAACACCACAAGGCTATGTGGTGCAATGGTCGTAAATTTCACATAAAACAGTTGGATGAAACCAGGAAAACTTATGATAGTGGGATAAATGCAGTATTCTAGGTCACTAATGTTTCCTCTAGGAGTGACAGACATCCCTGAGAATATGAAAATAGATACTATGGGTATTTGAATGCTATACTTGAGTGTGACTTTAATTCCTTGAAATTGGTTATGTTCATTTTCAAATGGTATAGGTTACAAATGCATGAACGTGATGAGGAAAGAACTGTTATTCAACATGCCAATGGATTTCCTATGATTAAAAAAATGGTGTTTGAAAGAGGACATGATCACTATGTTTTTCCAAGCCAATATGAACATGTATTTTACTTAAATGTTCCAGGAGAGAGGGATTGGTCATTTGTTTTTAGATATGATCCAAGAGGAAGGGTAGTTAAGTATACTCATGTACAGGAAGAAGATGATATTGAAGAAGAAGATGATTCGCCAGATTAAATAGAGCTGGAAGATCATATAGGGTCAACAAACGAAGAAGATGAATAAGATCATGATCCAGGTGTAGGAGACAATGTATTTCTTGATGATGATGTCGATGAAAATATGCTCGAAAATGACAATGATGATGATGATATCATCAATCCTTTCAACACCATTTATGAACCGGATGATGATACATATGTCAAGTTCGATGAAGAAGAAGATACAAAATAAGGATGATTATACAAATGTTGAGTTGAATCAGGTATGTGACTATATATTTTAATCTGTATGAATTATTCCCTTAAAACAATTTACTTATGCCATGGGTTAATTACATGTTTTTACGTTTTATGCGACATTTTTATATCCTATGTTACATGTTTTTTAATTATTATGTGAAACCT
Organism: Picea mariana; assembly: GCA_032191745.1. Taxonomy (NCBI): domain Eukaryota; kingdom Viridiplantae; phylum Streptophyta; class Pinopsida; order Pinales; family Pinaceae; genus Picea; species Picea mariana. The sequence continues at coordinate 64,211 of JASDQU010103962.1, forward strand.
GAAAATAGTCACCAATATACTAAAGTACATGGTAAAATAAAATTATCATTTACAAACACATAATTTCAATATTTACCTTCATTAATTTTTGTTTTTGTAGTTTCTATGCATGAATATTACTAGCTTGCTTTCGATTATTTTCTATTTTATAGATTGGGTATTGGGGAATTGAGAGTGATGTGAGGGGGAGGCGAGGGGCCATACGAGCTTCCACCTTCACATGGTTTTCCTTGTTCAATAGAGGATAAATTATTCTTGAAAGAAAGCGAAGCTCATTCATTTTTATACCATCATGATCGTAGATGTCATCATTGTTTTCATAGTATTGCATCAACGAAGTTTCGATGAATGTGTTTTTCATTTATATAGAATCTTCGCTGAAATTGTTTAAAAACATGGGAATTTGGCCCATGAGTTATGTAGAAAGAACAACGTGCATTTCCAAACTCAAATATGACTCACACACCCACTCTATATTATATCTGATCTCGGCCTTGTTTCGTTTGAACTTTTCATTGTGATGAAAAATCCATCCTTTTTCGTTCATTGTTTAATCAACACCATAAAAATATGTCCTCGTAGTACTAGACGCGGGAACGTGTGTACTGTCGAACAAGTTTTAAAAAGAACAACGAAAATAAATTGTCCTAGGACTAGACATAGGCAACATTGACTTGTGAATGGGGCCAACGTTAAAATTTTTTCAAACTATTTCTCTATGCCTAAAATTTGACATGAACTCACATTTAACTCACACACCCACTTGTTTCCATCATCAATTCATCATGTAAACCATAAACCCTATTTTTCTTTCAATGTACACAAATTGGTTGACACAAGTTTTAAGTTTGCATCAACCTTCATTTTTCTTTCAGGTTCTACATTGTATATACAATGTATGTGTGTCATAGTTGTGATGAAAAATCCCTCTTTTTTTGTTCATTGTTTAATCAAAACCATAAAAATATGTCCTTGAAGTACTAGATGCAGGAACATGTGTATTGTCGAATGAATTTTAAAAGGAACAACAAAAATACATTGTACTATGACTAGACATGGGAAACAATGACCTCTTAATGGGGCCAACGTTGAAATTTTTTCAAACTATTTTTGTATGCACTGAAATTTGACATGGATAGACTATTCACATTCCTTAATGATATGGGAGGGTTTATGGAATCAAATTTGACTCACACACCCACTTGTTTCCATCATTAATTCATCATCTAAACCATACAAACTATTTTTCTTTCAAAGTACACAAATTGGTTGACACAAATATCTCACTTAAATAAATCTTATAACCCCTAACTCATAATACTCACCCATTGTGTCCCCATAATATAATCCCTACACCTTGTAAATGTTATAACCCCTAAACCCTATAACACTTAATCTTCAATAAAAAACACACACAACCCATAATCTCTAATCCCAATAACCCTTAACTTCCAACTTCTAATCCCTATAACTTCCAATGAAAAAATAAATAAGTATATTTACCTTAATCTATATAACATGTAATCCAGTCCTCAAGGTGTAGAGCGGTTGGTGATGGACTAGTGTGTTGTTAAGGAAATTTGTAATGTTAATTCATCGGTTCAAATCCTCTAGGGACACCATAAAATCCAACCATGTTAAGGGTTGGTGCGGCCCATGCCGGGTGTGATCCTCAGGTGATTTTGATGGCTTAGATGCCCCTAGGTTGTGGTTTCTTAGATAATGGTTACAAATTCTCACCTAGCAGGTTACAGTCACATTTCTAACAAACACACAAAAAATAAATATAACATGTAATCCATGTTACTTATACTAGCCATTAATTGTCATGACCGCTAACAATCACAATATATATAATTTATATAAACCATTTTTTCCTACATTGTATCACCCTTAATATTTATAAATTAAAACTCCTAAACTATAATACTAATGAGGCTATAACAACTAAGTTATAATTACCACTATAACTTTTCACACTTAACCCTTATAACCCATAACCAAAAACCCTCATAACTTACAATATAACTCCAAAATCTTGTAATATTAAACCCCTAACACCTATAACCCTAATATATAATGCTCATAACTTTTAAATCCCTTAAACCATACCCCTTAACCTCTAATCCCCATTTCCTTAACCCTTTTAAACCTAAAATAATATAAGCAATAATCCTTATAACCCTAAACCCCTAGCACTTTTATCTTCTAACGTTAATCCATATAACCATTTTATCTTAGTAACCATTATAACCCCTAATACCTATAACAATTATAACCCCAAACCCTATATAACATCTAATCTAATTGATATCCCCTCCAACTTATAACCTTTATAAGTATCACCACTATCCCCAAAACATCTACCTATTATAACTATCATCACCCCTAACCTCTAAATCCTCAACAAACATAAATAATAACCCATAATACTTAAATTTCCTAACCCCTAACCCTTATAACACCTAATTGTTGCAAACCCTAATCCATATAACCCCTAACTACTAGCATATAACACTTAATATCATATATCCTAACTCGTAACCCCTAACACTAATAACCTCTTACACCTAGCCCTTAATGCCGATGGACCCTAACACTTATAACTATCACCCATATAATTCTTAAACCTTATAAACATTAAATCACATTATCATTAATGCTTAGAAAATTTATATTCATCAATCCCTACCCTCTATAACCCTTATGCACTATGACCCCTAACCATAAAACCATAGAACTCATCTCTTCCCTAATGTTTAATATAATCTCTCACTTAAATAACTCTTATAACCCCTAAGTCATAATCCTCATCCATTGTGTCCCCATAATAGAACATCTACACCTTGTAAATGTTAGAACCCCTAAACCCTATAACACTTAATATTCAATCACAAACACACACAACCCATAATCTCTAATCCCAATAACCCTTAACTCCCAACTTCTAATCCCTATAGCTTCCAATGCAAAAATGAATAACTATATACCTTAATCCATATAACATGAAACCACTAATCCATCTTACTTATACTAGCCATTAATCACCATGAATACTAACCATCACACTATATATAATTTATATAAATCCTTTCGTCCTACAATGTATCACCCTTATAACCACTTATACATTCTTAATCATTATAACCCCTAATTCCTATAATAACTATAACCCCAAACCCTATACAACATCTAGTATAACCAATATCCCCTCCAAATTATAACCTTTAGCAATATCATCCCTAACCCCATAACACCTACCTATTATAACCATCATCACCCCTAACCTCTAAACCATTATAAACACATAGAACTAGTAATGCATACATAAATTACCTAACCCCTAACCCCTATAACACCTAACCATTGTAAAACCTAATCCATATAACTCTTAACTACTAGCATATAACTAGTAATCTCATATCCCCTAACTCGTAAAACCAACACTAATAACCTCTCACACCTAACCCTTAATGCCAATAGACCATAAATCTTTTAACTCTTACCCATATAATTCCTAAACCTTATAATCATTAACTCATATTATTCTTAGAACATATAGAACATATATATAACCCCACTCCATATAACATTGTGCCACTAACCCATATCAACTCATAATATGACATTAAATATCTAAAATCCTAAACCTCTATGACCACGAATCCATAACACCAAAACATATAATTTATCACTTTAATCCTTAATTTATAACACCTATAACCCCTAACACCTATTACATGTGTAATTTTCACCCATTTGGATATGATCCTTAACTTCTATAACTCTTATTCCATAACACTACAACCCATAACCACTATAGTCCTTCAAAACTAACCCCTAATCTCTAATCCATTTAACTTTTATCACCCCCAACCATAATGACTCTTAATGTAAGAAAATAAACATTATGACCCCTAGTGCTTATAATCCCTAACCATTATCACCACTTAAACACTATAACATTTTCATTTTCAACACTCGTAACCCTTTAACACTTATAACCCCTAAAATATATAAGTCATAGCACAAATAAATATTAACTATTATATCCCTTAAACCTTATAACACCTAACCCATTTAATTCATTTAACCCCTAACTCCTATAACATCTAATACTTATTCTATAAATTCTATAACCACTAACCATATAATCACTAACTCTTAGAACCACTATCATCCATAACCCCTAATATAAATCCAATAATGTCTAACTCTTTATAGAACCTACTTCCTAACATTGCAACCTTTAGCACCTAACTATTATAACTCAATCACACCTAACCTCTATAAACCCTAATATAACCCATCACTTGTATAACCTTTATACCCTTATAATTCATAACCATTATCCTCTATAAATTAACCCCTACAACCCCTTACCTCCAACATGCATCAATGTTAATGCTTAACTCATATAACACATTACATTTTTACTCTTATAACACATATTTTTTGAACTCTATAAGTTATCACCTCTAACCCTACAACCATTATAGCCATTACAACCCTCAAACCCTATAAACATTATATCCCTCAAACCTTATTACCCCTAAGAATTATCCCTTCCAAACCATAAATACTAACTCTTATAGACCATAATCCTTCTAAAGTATACAAATTAACACTTATAACATTAATCGTCAACACATAACCCTTAACCCCTTTAACTAGTACCAATATAACCCGTTTCTCCTAACCCATTATAACCCCCAACACTTATAACATTGAATCCATATAAATCCAAATGCTAAAACAATAACCCCTTCAATCTATACTGTATAACCATAACGCCTCACCCACATAACCCCATTATACCCATATCACCTAATTCTTAATAATTATAACCCATATAAGTCTTAATACTTATATTATGTAAGCCCTTTAACTAATATCACCATAAACCACGCCACTCATAAACCTTTAACCTCTATTGTTTATAAACCATAACACCTCATTTTTATCATTAATTTAACTTGTAAATATTATAACCACTTACTCCAAAATCCCTTTAACCTCTATATCCTAAAACCCCTAAAGCATATAACTTTTATAAGCATGTAACCTCTAATCACTTCAACCTATATTTTCTTCAACCTCAATAACTCATTTCCTCTTATCACTACCTTATGCGACATATAGATACTTTATGTTCCATATAGATACATAACACACTCAATCCCCAATGAATTTTAAAAGGAACACACTCATATAATGCCTAAACCCCAACCTACATATAATTTAAATATTAATTATATTTATATTTATAATTTATATATTTATATTATATTTTGTTATAATTAATATAATATAGATTATATTGTTTAATATGAAATAACAAAATATAACAAAACTTACAATGAAACCAAACCTTCTAGTCTGCCGTGTGAGTGTCGAAAAAGCTTGATACCCTAGCTAGCCGACCACAGTGAAAGAATAAGAGGACAGAGCTAGATACCCTAGCTAGCCAACCACAGTGCAAGTGTAATATGACATATCCAGATAAATTTCCATAGCGCGAGCGTAAGAGGACAAAGCCAGATACCCTAGCTAGCCAACCGCAATGTGAGTGTAAGAGGAGACCCTAGCGACAAACGATACACTAGAGGATAGGGTGAATGACATAGGTTACACTAACTAGCCTATAGTGTGAGTGACAGAGTAATATACCCTAGCTAACCCATAGTGAAAGTGAAAGAGAAGAACCTAGTGACAAAGGACACAAGCAATGCCGCCAAAATAGGTAATTTTTTCTTAGGAATATTTGTTTGCAAGCTTGTTTATATTCAAATTAGCAAGTGGTGTACGCTTGGAAATACACATTCTTTGTTATGCAAATAAATTTAGAGATCTTTGTTTAAATAATAGGACCTATAATGAAACATTGGATGTCACCTTGAACCCAATGCAAGCTGCCTCCAATGCTTCAGTTTGGGTTAAATTCCAATTTTCACCTCTAGAATTGTGTGAATAAGATTTGTAAGCCAATATAAGAGAGACTCATCAAGTTTATCAAGGCTGCATCATATCCTAGCAAGGAATGATAACCATCAGAATAGTTCTATCAAATATACCCCATTCGAACACTAATATGCATCTTGTGTAATCCAGTAATAGAGGATAACATAATTCCTTATAAAAGAATCTTGATATAAGGCATGGACCAAAATAACCAATAAAGCTCAGCATGAACCTAGAATGGCAATGCAATACCTAAGGATCTAAGATGACATATATAAAGAATTTTAAATGAAAAATAACACCTAAACCACGAGGCAATCCTATAACAAGGGTATTTTAATAAAGATTTGTTTATATAGAGACACCCAATATTTGGTGCACTTTTAAATATTAGTCATATGTGACTTCTAAAAATTTGTGACATGTTCATCTAAGAATACATGTTTCTTGTTCAACTTTCAATCCCTCTCTTACTATAAAATTATCACTCTAAATTGATAATTCAAACGACACTATGAAAAAGAAGAGAACATATTCTCATT
>JASDQU010103962.1:80799-109463 GCA_032191745.1 Picea mariana
TATGTCTAGAATTGCCAATCACTACATGAGAAAGGTCGATTGTAAGATTGACTGCTGAAAACATTTCGTACTTAGATCATTGTTCTATATAACTGTCCAAATTTTCTCTTCGGAGGGATTTTACATATGGAAGTGTATCCATAAAATGGTTCAGTATTGAGACTGTTCTTTGGGAGGTTGAAAAGCGTCAGTTTTACAAAGAGTGTCAACGATGGTCAGAAGCGTTTTGACTTTAAATGTGTCAGTCGGTAGCTCGAATGTGTGGAGAAGAAAGAGCGGAAACCGGATGATTGCAGAGTGAGTTTCAGTGCTGAGGAAGACCAGATCAGACAGACAAATGAAAGTTCAAGTGTTATAATGTAAGCATTAAAAGTGTGTTAGAAAATCCATTTCTCCATTAAGGGGGAGTGTTAGAGAATAATGGAAAAATTAAATGTATGTTGTTACAAAGCGGTTCAGATCCGTTTATATTGGAATCTGTTTAACCTGCTCTGCTGCTATATATATGTATTGATTTTTTAAGATATTATAATATAAAACAGATTCGTGTTATTCCTGTGCAAGCTCTGCGTGCTATCTTAAATTCTGTCTTGTAGTTTGTTACTTTGTTTTCTGTTATATATAACTAGCACAAATACAAAGTGGTTGGTGTTGCGGCTGGTGAACGTTGAAAGTTATCAGGACAGACAACACTCCAGTACATCGCTGCGAATTGAAATGTACGGACAGCTGAAACTCACAACAGACGGACAACTGAAACACACATATAACTGAGGAAATCCAAAAGTTAATCTTAAATGTGGTAATTTCAAAGGTTAATCATTAAACGTGGCAATCATATGGTGGTACAGTAATTTCTTAATATGATTAGGTAAATGTTAAAAATGCTAGCATAATGCATAGTGCTTAACAAAATATTTTTTTAGGTGTATACTTATATTAAAAAGAAATGTTAATTATTAATTTAATAAAAGTTAATTATACATCTTCATCAAAGAATGTTAATTATTAACTTAATAAAAGTTAATTATACCTTCACACCTGTGCACAACTATATCCCCTCACAATGGACACTTAGTAAATAAAATACATTTTTAGCATAAGCATATAGTGGGTTTACATATAACTTTTGCACCTCCGCACAAGATAAATTTTATAACATAGTTTTGATAATTATGTCTCTTAATTGGTGAAAAACTGATTTTAATTTTTTTTTAATATAGTTCTATAAAAATAATTAAAAGATTAATAATTATTTATTAATTTATTAAAACTTAATTATACATCTTGAGAATGATGAACACTTAGTAAATGAAATACACCCATTCTGTGCTCGTACATAGAATTTTGGGACTCCTACATGCACTCATTTAACACCTCACCTGCTCCAACCATTTGCTACAATTGTATAATTTATGACTAACAATTAATAAACAAAATACATAAAAAAATATATAGTTATTTTTGTAAGTGATTGAAATGGTTGTAAATGAAATAAATTATGGTTTGATAAAATCTTATTTGATAATGATGTTGGCGTAAAAAAAATTTAATTTTTTTTAATATAGTCCTATACAAATAATTAAAAGATTGATAACTATTTGTTAATTTAATAAATGTTAATTATACATGTTCATCACAAACATATAGTCAACACACATATAGCTTCCACACCTATGCACAAGTGCAATAACATTATTGCTTATGCAATAGGAGAATGATAAGAAAATTAAGAAAAAAAGTGAAAACATTTAATATTGTTGAGGCAAAAAAGTTTAGCATAAGAGTTTGTTAAAAATAATTGCTATCTATTGACACAAATGGGATCTACTAATGAAGCAAAGCATCATATTTATGAATGGGCACATCTAATGAAATCAATTGACAAAGTCTTCACATTCCCAACACACATAGCAAATTGTAATAAGTAAATATACTTCGTACTTTAAATTTTACATGGCAATAAAATCAACAAAATGAAATGAGGCCTGCATATGTAGAAAGAAAATAAATGAAATGATAAAATAACTAAAGAAAATAAATGAAATTATAAAATAACTAAATCTCCAGTTTGACTCTCTATTGTGGTAAAGTAAATTTGTGCAGATATAAAGGAGAGCCACAAAATTGTTAAAGCTTTGCACATAAAAGTCAATTTAAAGTGTAATGTTCAACGGGATGGTTAGCATATGCATAAAGCGGTTTGAAGTGTTTGGACTAAAAACATTAGGATAAAATTTTGTAAAAATATGCAAGATGAGAAATTGTTGAGTGTAAAGTAAAGCTTGTACTAAATTTTAATGTAGTAAAACTTTGTAATTAAATAGTAAATGTTCAATGTGGATCAAAACTTAGTAATTAAGTAAGTGAAAGTTTGAATGGCGGGTTGGCATATGCATGAACAAATATAAATGAATGAAGTGTCCAATCGTGAGGTTAGCATATGTGAGAACCAATGTAAAGTGTTTGGAACTTAGGATAAGGAGTGACAATTACAAAAGTTGGAACAAGTATGAAATATAGGTTGTCGAGTTTAATTTGGGAAATGGTTAATTGACTTTATCTTTTGTATTTGCAATTGATTTTTGGGTGAGTGCACGAAGTTCATGGACAAAAAAGTGGCAAGGGGGTCAGTAGGAACGTGCACTCGCAGGAATGCGTGTGTGTTCTCATAAATGAGAAGGCGTTATTAATACTATAGGTTTGGTAAGGATCAAACCTCTAGAAACCTTGCCATGTAGGTTCATCAACAAGAACATACACAGATTCCTACTGTGCTCTTTTTTTAAGGACTACGGGTGTTTTTTGTGCTCATTTGCACACTATGCCTCATGAATTTCCTACATTGAGCAAACACAAAGGACAAGTAAAGAAGGAGAAAATCCTAGGATCTTTCCACTGTGTCCATCACAAGAAATGTATGGTTGAGTTTTTGTCATTTCCTTTATTGGCTTTGCAAAAATACAAAACAAATAGTCATAGATTATGGATATAAATCTCAATGGCATTGAAAAATCATTAACAAGGTTCACTACACATAATTAATACTTGAATGCAAATCTCTCAAAAATTCATCAATCTTGTATAGTTTGTTTTTCAAGTTCATTGTAAAGATAACCCATAGTTTTTCTTTGTTTTATAAAAAATTATGTAAATGATTTTGTTGGGATAAAATGACATTATTGTTTGGAATACCTTAGTCATAAGTCCACTTATTAAATTCCTTATTAAATTACAACATATATTATAAAATGGAACCCGATGACAATGTAAACTACCCACTAGTAGACCAAGGAGATAAGAACCCCAACCCACCACAACCACCCAATATAAATACCGAAATTGATGAGGGGTTGGCTACATTAAGAAAACTTGTAGAATAGTTAAGTGGCACCAGAGAACCAAGCAAAATGTCCTTGTCTACTTATTTGGACATCATTGTGAGGTCCAGTGCAAGTGCCCAAGGGGAATGAACTTCTATTTCTGAGTATAGGGAAATAATGTTTGAGTACTACAACACTGTGTTGGATAGAAACGAAGTGGGAGACTTGGGTATTTCAAAACAACAACTATTGTCTATTTTTAGGGATCCTCGAAATGCAGAAGAACTACCCATGAAAAAAAAACACATTTGTATTGACTTGTGTATCCATCCACAAATTAGTCAAAACTGGATGGATAGATAGTATATGGTATTTGTTAAACCTCCCTGCAATAACAGGGAGGTTCCCTTATATTTTTTGAGAAAACCATGGGATGAATTTATTTTGGGTTTGCATGTCAACTACTTTGACATGGGTGAGTTCCAGAGGGTGGGTTGAGGGTCTGCATAGGACTGAGAGCACGCCAATCATGATCCCATGTTAGGTCCTCGCCCCCCCATGTGAAGGAGTTACCCTCCTGCCCAACATTCTCATGTTTCATAGAGCTTACATCAGGTACAATGAGTTATTTCATCTACCTGGGGCCTAGTGCAACATGTAAGCTTTGTTTCATTATCTTGGTAGGAGGTACCTGTCGATGACATTAATAGAGGGGTCAGAGATTCATCCCACACAACTAATTTTAGTGAGGAGAGGGCACATGGACATAACAATCATCCATGTGAACTTCACATATGCTCGAGCTACAAGTAGACCTACTATGGGCATATGGAGGCCAGTGGACAACATATATTTATGGAGGAGGTTAGTATCTTAACCACCACTATGTTTTTAACCATTATATATTTATTTTTTATTTTGTGTATTTATATCGATATTTTGTTGTATGCATTGATGCCTATCTCCACCACTATTGCAACAATAGAGTTAGCTTGCTCATTGGGCATACCCCATACACAGGTATGTGTCACATTTTATAAATTCACCCTAGTCATTTCTTTATTTTATGGCATCCTCAAATTTTTAATGTTTTAGTGTTTCTATAGGATGTGGGATTAGTCGATGTCGAGGAATGTCCATTTGAGATGGATAAGTCATTTACATCACATGTATCATGTGTATATTTAAATATCATTTAAATCTCAAATTTGTTGTGTTTATGTTTTTGAATTTTACTATTTGTTACTAATAGTACAATATTATTAATATGTATGCATGTTGCGAACATATTCACTAGTTATAGTACTACTACACTCCCTGGGAACCTAGACTCTGATTTTGGGTTAGCTTACTCTAATCCAAGGTAGTTCTCATCACTTGTACATCCTATGGGAGTCCATCAATTCCCACCCCCAACATCCGTCTTATTCCATGCATCATCAGTGGATTCACCCACAAGACACCCATCCACATCACCTCTTCCATCACATCATCCACAGTGGATGCACCCATATGCCACCCACCCTTACCACCATTTCCACCGACCACATCCATCGAGGCTACCAAAGTAGAGGTTTCCTTGGAGCATGTTGTACAACTGAGTGCTTCGCCTACCAATGACTCTCCATCAAGACCCAAGATTTCATGGGGAGATATTGTGTTGATGATAATTTTTTATGTATCATGAATTTGATTTGATTGAGGTGCACTTGTTGGATGAAGATGGTTGATGGACAAGGCACCAAAACACTCAAAGTTGATGGATGACACTTAAGTCGACCTTAAATTACTACTTTTAAGGCAATTATCATATACAAAATATGATGCCTCAATTTTTTTTTTATATATATATATATATATATATATATATATATATACTATTAACTTATTAAAAATATATATTGCAAACTTGTAAGTGAACAAACTTATAATCTCAAGTACATGAATCATAAATATATTAATTCTCTATATATAGTACTGGTTATTCGACTTAAAGACCACACAACTAGTAAAATTTAACAAAACATTTAATTAATAGTATACAATAAAGAAATTTTGAGAAAACAAATGTTACTTACCTAAATGGTGTTGACAATCATACTAAATGCAAGAAATACTGCACATATGGGTAGTGCATGAAGCTCCAAAATTCCACATTTCAATTTGCATATTTAAACAAATCACACAACTATGATAATTATAAACATATAACAATAAAAATAATATCCCACAATACATAAATAGATCAAAATGTATACATATCAAATGTTAAGAACCAAAGACTGAATACAAATATAATCACCACAAATACACAAGAACAATATGCAAAATCTTCTTTATTACTATCAAATCCTTAGGGTAGGGCAACACCATACAATGGATCCTATTATGGAAGGGATCCTCTCCTGTTCACTTGCCTCTTCGAGGGGGCATCCTCCTATTGAGCTACCACTCCAAATACAATACTTCTCTTCATATCTCATTACATTGCTTGAATCCCTTTATATAGTGCTACCATCACATAAGAACATTCTAGAGGATGAATCTTCTAGAGGTAGAACCTTCTAAGAAGTCCACTTACATTTATTATATCTAATTACTCATTTATTATATCTAACTACCATAGCGGGCCTTATTTAATACTATAGTGGACCTAGTCCACCTTACATTGAATGACCTCCACTATTATCACTATGGGCCCTCTGGGCCCCTCTACTACCTCTCTAGCTACCTTACATTCCATCCCCCTTATGAAAGCATTGTCCTCAACGCTTGATGCACAACCATATACCAGGGTCCCATGGATAATTGTGGACCATAATGTTGAATAAGACTGAAGAACCAAGGTCCCATGTAGAAAGGAAATCCACCATGCTGAAGTAGTCCAACCACCATTGTAAGCCTGGGTCCCATGTCCAAGTGCTCATGTGAACTCCTCGTGGAAGATTTTGGAACCCAATAACCAACTCCAAATGATGCTCCAAAGACTGACACCTATTATGTGGATCCAAATAAGAAGATCCATCCAAATAGTGGAAAAGGGTCGTAGCAGAATCTGGAAGGAATAATACCACTGTAGAATATGCAGACTGAACGTTGGTAACTAGCTCCTGATGTGGGACATTGATGTTCTCTATAGAAGGTGGAGTAGAGTCATCAAATAAAATATGGAAGTGGTTGTCATCCCAGAAATGACAACTATCCATATACCAATCATCACAATCGGCCTAAAAATCATACCAAGCATATATTTCTTGATTATATTCATCCCTGAGGCCCTCCATAAGAAATCTCTCCTGCATTTTATTCAATGAATCTTGAATACTGTGAAAACTATCATTGAGACCGTCTATGAGGTTGTCTATGAGGCCATGTACAAATGCATCAAATCTGTCATCCAATGTGTGAAACAATTGGGCTTTGAATGATTCAAGAATTTCTTTTAAGTTTTGAGAAGAAATATCCATATGATCACCCTATGAACTCTTCATTCCCTCAACCGTCATGAAAAAAAACAAAAAATAGACCCAATAAGTTACGACAGAAAATCGCGGCTTTTTCTGGAAAAACCCTAAAAAACTGTTGAAGTTAAAATGCTTATAACTTAACTTCCCGGACTTCGTTTTGGTTGATTTTTTTTTTGAAATTGGGTGAAATTGTGAGAGGAACTCAGATCTGTAATTTATATGGGAAAATTCGGCCTCTATATTCTACAAAAATAAAACATTTCTCGCCGTCGTCCGCGGAAAAAATCCTGAAAATTTGCAGATTTTAAAACTTCAATATCTTGACTTCTCGGACTCCGTTTCGGACGATTTTTTTTTTCAATTTGGGTGTTTTTCTGAGAGGAACTCAGATATACAACCCTTTTCTGCAAATTTTGTACAAAAATATACCAAAAACTTCAAGAATGTCTCGGCCCTTTTTTTTTTGCTCCGAAAAAAAAATATGTAAAAATAAAAAATATTTGCCCACAATGTCTGCCCAAGGAAAGTGCTCTGATACCACTTGTTAAGAACCAAATATCTGAATACAAAAAGCACCACAAAAGATATAGAAGAACAATATAGAAAATCACAACTTTATTATATCAAACCCTTGAGGTAGGGCAACACCATACAATTGATCCTATTATGGAAGGGATCCTCTCCTGTTCACTTGTCTCTTCAAGGGGACATCCTCCTATTAAGCTACCACTCCAAATACAATACTTCTCTTCATATCTCATTACATTGCTTGAACCCCTTTATATAGTGCTACCATCACCTAAGAACATTCTAGAGGAGGAATCTTCTAGAGGTAGAACCTTCTAAGAAGTCCTCTTACATTTATTATATCTAATTACCCATTTATTATATCTAACTACCATAGTGGACCTTATTTAATACTATAGTGGACCTAGTCCACCTTACATTGAATGACCTCCACTATTATCACTATGGTCCCTCTGGGCCCCTCTACTACCTCTCTAGCTACCTTACATCAAATTTCTATATCATTCTAATTGAACCCAACAAATAATAAGGAATTAATCACTAAGATAAGTAAAAATAAAATTTCTAACCTTTTAATTCCAAATATAGGTTGTTACATTTAAAAATCCCTAGAACACCACTTTGATATAAAATAAAATAATCCCTCCTTGCATGTCTTGTCATGTAGCTTTCCATTCTAACCTATACAACAATAAATATAATTTTCCATAACATTATGCAAGGAAAAGGTCAAATCAAAATGTGGATTGCAATGAAACAAGAACAACAAAAAGAAACCTTTCTCATCCCATGAAATAAAAAAAATAAATTCTAGGGACATATGACTTAACTTTATATCACAAAGTTCATTTCTATCCAATGAAGTGTTTATGACATTTTAAGCCTATGTGAAAAATTTTGCATGCCTTTCCAAGCTATGCCATGCCTTGCGTTTCCATGCCATGCCATGCCATGTCGTGCCTTGACTTTCCAAGCCATTCCATGCCTTTCCATGCCATGTCATTGCATGCCTTGCCTTACCATTCCATGCCTTACCTTAACATGCCTTTCCATGCCATGCCATACCTTGCCTTTCCATTCAATGACATGCCATTGCATACCTTGCCTTGCCATTCCATGTCTTTCCATGCCTTTCCATGCCTTGCCATGTCATTCCTTTCCTTTCCATGCCACGCCATGTCTTTCTAAGCCATGCCATTGCATGCCTTTCCTTTCCATGACATGCCATTGCATGCCTTTCCTTTCCATTCCATTTCCATGTCTTTCCATCCCATGCCATGCCATTGACATGCCTTGCCAAGCCATGCCATGGCATGCCATTTCCATGACTTTCCATTCCATTTTCATGCCACTGCTATGCATTTCCAAGCCATGCCATTGTTATGCCTTGCCATGCCATACCATGCCATTTCCATGCCATGCCATGCAATTGACATGCTTTTCCAAGCCATGCCATGGCATGCCATTGCATGCCATTGCCATGCCTTGCCATTCCATTTCTATGCCATGCCATGTCATTTTCATGCCATTGTTATGCCTTTCCAAAGCAATAAATAATATTAACTAAGTTCAAACAACTCATTGGGAAGTCCCAAACACCACAAATAAAGAAGGAAACTATAGTTTTTATAAAACTTGCAATTAATACGTGTAACTTTAGAAATATGACAAGTTTCAATAGGAAAAATATAACATCCCTTAAAACAAGTAATCATGCAATGAAAGGGTGGTGAAAACACAAGCCTAAACTAGGGTTTAGATAACAAATGCTTTTTGAAATGAAATATGGCACATAACAACCCTATAATATTAAAGACATCAAGCCCTAAAGGGATGAAAATTATGACATAAATGTAAATGAAATGTGTCAAGGTGTATTCTAAGGGTGAAAGATGACAATTAAACCCTAGACATCAAGATAACAAGGATGGAAATTGAGGGTAAGTCCTAATCTAACCACAAAATTGAGGGTTTCAAGATAAGGTTAATTCAAGAAGAATACACGATAACCTGAAATATCACCACTTTGATAAAACATTTATTTAATACATTCAAGAAATAACAATCAACAACTTAGAAAGAGCACTTACTATGTAAATCAATGATCATCCATGAATTCCTAACCACAAAATCATCTAGAAAACTTCAAACATGTATCTAAGGTATCTTCATGGTTGTAAAACAAGGATTATCATAATTAATAGGATTTACATAGTAAAGGATGTCGCTAAATAGGTTTATATTCCATCCTTATGGTGTATTCTCATTATACTATTGATCCATAATTTCATTTGGATTGCATGGAAAACAACATAACTTCAAGGCCTTATTGATCCATGCCTTACCTTTCCATGCCATGACATTCCTTTCCTTGCTATGCCATGTTTTTCCATTCCTTTCCTTTCCATTCCATGCCATCCCTTGACATTCCTTGCCTTGCCATGCAATGCCTTACCTTTCCATGCCATGCCATGACATGCCTTTCCTTTCCATTCCATGCCATGCCATTCCCTGTCAAGCCATGCCATGCCATTCCCTGTCAAGCCATGCCATGCCATGCCTTGCCTTGCCTTCCCATGATGTGTCATTACCATGCCATTGCATGCCTTTCCTTGCCTTGCCATGCCATAGCTATACCTTTCCAAATCATGCCATTTCCATGTCATTGCCTTGCCATGCCATTGCCATGCCATTGCCTCGCCATGCCATGCCTTGCCATGCATTTCCCTTCTATGCCATGCCTTTCCTTGTCATGTCATTCCTTTCCTTACCATTCCATGCAATGCCATGCCTTCTCTTTCCATTCATTTCCTTTCCATGCCATGCCATTCCATGCCTTGCATTTCCATTCCTTTTCATGCCATGCCTTGCCATGCCTTGCCATGCCATGCCATGTCATGCCTTGCCTTGCCATATCTTTCCATGCCATGCCTTGCCATGATATCCCTTTCCTTTCCTTGACATGCCTTGCCTTGCCATTCCTTCCCTTGCCTTCACTACTACATATTGAAAAATTTGCAAAAACTACTTGCGAAGAAAAGTACCCTTTCATCACAAAATTGAAAATAAAGAATTGAATTTTTCAATTTTTTATAAATCCATCCGGTATTCGTCTCTCTTGAGATAAAACTAGTTGTACATCTCAAGAGAAACGTATGTGAGATAGTGGACTCGCATTGCTCTTGTGATGACCATTGGTTATTGTCGCAAGAGAGATGATCCAATGATAATTGTTACATTGTTTGACAAAGTCAACATTGACTTGGTCAACATTCATCGCTCTTGGGATGAAAAAAAAATCTATAAATATTTTGCAAATTAGAGATGTTGTGACAATCTTGCTATAACAACGAAGGTTCAGAAAGGGTATTTTTGTGCGAAAGAATGTCGTAGAATATTAGAGGTTGGAAAAAAAGTAAAAAGGGTGAAAAGGGTGATGGTAGATGTTACTACCCTTGCAAAATATGTTTCACTACATGTCCCGTAAGAATTTTAATAGAGATAGATAAAAAACATTGTATGAAATATGGGCACATTGATGGGGGATTGGATGAATATCGTCCTGTGGTAGTTAGCTATATATTCATTATCTGTTTTTATAT
Source organism: Picea mariana (assembly GCA_032191745.1). NCBI lineage: Eukaryota > Viridiplantae > Streptophyta > Pinopsida > Pinales > Pinaceae > Picea > Picea mariana. The sequence goes on from JASDQU010103962.1 coordinate 91,720, forward strand.
TGTCGATATTATATAAAATTATATATATGTATATATATTGTTTGAATATTTGTTATACACACTAATTTTGCATGATTGCTTGTAATTATAAAGTTAGAGTTTCTCCAACTTTCTGTAGAATATTGCACCAAGTATTAGTAGAAATGATGTTGTACACACTGAGGAACATGATCAAACAAATGAGGATCTCATGCAAGAAGATGATGGGACAAATCAAGTTAATGATCCCATTGAAGAAGATGGTGGGACAAATCTAATGATCCAAGATTTTTTTTCTCAGCCGGATGAGGATGGGGACAGTGATGGTATTTATGATGAACCTCTATTAGAAAAGGAAATTAAACAACTTTATGAAGTCTCAAGAGAAAATATTTTCTTCGCTACATTACTGCTAGTGAACTTAAAGGTTATGAATAATTTTTCAAACACTTGTATGAAACAGATCCTAAGGTATGTAATATGTTTCATCTCATATACATAAATGCTGATTTTTTTCTTTTTTTTTAGTGTTAATTAATGTCTAAAATAAGAATGCAATTTTTACAATTAATATTCTTTACATCAACTAGTTATTTGTTATGTTGTAGATTGTTAGGTGAATTTTTGTTACCATTGTCAAATATTTTACCTCGCACATATAAAGATTTGCATGCCATTATGAAAGAAATTGGAATGGATTATCAAACTATAGATGCATGTCCTAATGATCATATTATATATTATGGACAACATGCTTCAAAAACATAATGCTTGTAATGTCTTATCAGTAGATATCGAACCGATCAAGTAACAATATGGGTGCCTCGAAAGGTTCTTCGTCATATTCCCATAATTCCATGTTTGCAATGATTTTTAAGGTGTGAAAGCATATCACAATTTATGGATTACCATGCATGTAATAGAAGTGGAGATGGTGTTCTTCGAATCCCTTACGATGGTTATTCATTTAGGGAAATTGAGGGAAAATGGGCAGATTTCAAAGATGAACCTTGTAATGTTAGGCTTTCATTAGAAACTGATGGTGTTAATCCATTTAGAGAGATTAGGTCTATTTACTCAGTGTGGCCTATTTTTGTTATCAACAATAACATTCCTCCTTGGATGTCAATAAAGAGGGAGCACATGATGTTGACAATGATTATTCCAAGTATTTGCTTACATTAATTTTTTGAATGTAACATTTTTCGTTTGTTTCTTTTTTTGCATAATATGTTTTGTTTATTTATTTACTTATATATACATATCATGGTTATAGTAATTATGTGTTATTTCAAAAAATTAGGTAAGTACCAAGTTAAAGATATGAATGTATATATCGAGCCTCTTATTGACGAGCTACTAAAGTTATGGGATGACATCACTATGTATGACATCTATAAACCAATCAGTGAGAAGAAATTTAAATTATGTGGAATAATTTTATGGACAATTCATGATGCCCCAGGACTAACACATTTTTGTGGTATGTAGCATTCTATTTCTCTTTAAATATACTATATATTTTTTTAAAGATATCATGTTGCATGTTTACTTTTTAAATAATCTCATCGTATAATTGACATTAATCCATCTGTTGCAGGTCTTCAAACAAGGGTAAATTTGCATGTCTAGTTTGTGGTCCTAAGATGAAGTATCGTCATTCAAAAAGTTTAGGAAAGGTGGTGTTTGATGAGTATAGGCACCTCCTCCCTAAGAACCATAGGGATCGTACTACTAAAAAACATCTTTTCAATAGGAAAGAAGAGACTGGTTTAAAACCACGAAGAATGACACCACACCTATGGAGGTTGGAATATAATAGAAATTGTCAAGGTACGCAATTTTTTTATGTATCGTATATGTAGTGTTTTGAATTTTATTTTAATCATTGAATTTATTTTACCGCATTTCATAAGTATTGTTATGATTTCTTTTATTCTTCATGAAGGCCACCATCATGAAGGTATTAATATTGGTCTTCCATGAGGAATGAAATGTTATCCCACTCAATTCATGGGGTTTATCTGCTACGAGGAACTAAAAATAACTCATTTGTTTGATACAATGCATATCGGGAAGAATGTGACAGAAACGTTATGGCGAATCATAGATGGTAGGAGGAATAAAGAAAAAGATGTCAAAATTTGTTCTAACATTCAGGAAGCCAATCATGCAATGTGAAGTGTGATCCGATCAGATAGAGATGGAGACCAAAATAACCTTCCATGGTTATTAATAGAGCAACAAAGAAATGATTTAAAAGAGGTAATTCAAAGAATTAAATTTCCCACGGGTTTTGCTTCAAACATAAAAATATCTCAACAAAGAAAGGTGAATTTGGTGGGGTAAAAACACATGATTAGCATACCTTCATTAAGGTAATAATTTTGGTATACATATTTATATATTGGCCTTATACATCTTTTAATTTTTTTATTTTATTTTGTCTACTTTGGTCGAAACAAATAACGATTCATTTTTTTTTGTTACAATATGTTTTACCAGTATCTCTCCAAAATGAATTTGACAAGAGCGTCAAACAATTTATTTACGATCTTGGCAAATAAATGAGTTAAGTAGTTGTGATTTATATGAAAAATGTTCTTTCAATTTGTTGTTGTACTTAATTATGACATGTGTTTTACTTGTAATGTAATATATATTATGTTATGTTGAAACATATTATTTTCTTATGTCATGATCTCATCTAGATGGTTGTCATCTAAATAAATCCATGAAGATGACATAAAGCATTGGAAGAGAGAAATTCCTCGGCTAATGTGTGAAATGAAAATGTATATAACTCCAACATTTTTCAATGCACAAGAACACTACCTCATACAACAAGTTGAGGAGATTGAAATGTGTGGACCTATACACACAAGGTCAATGTGAATGGTGGAGAGGCACTTGAAATCATTGAAGGCTTTGGTTAGACAAATAGCACATCCCGATGGTTCTATGGTGGAGGGATATATGGTATATCAATCCATGGTGTATATTAGTCAATATATTCCTAAATTAGTAGCCCCAAATATGTATGTAGTGGATCGCATTTGGGATGTGAAATCCATCAAAAAAATTGAAGATCAGGAGCACATGTCTGGGAAAGGTAGAATGAAAAATATGAGAGGCAATATATTAATAATTGTGGAGATTTTTATTAATACATATAATTTTTCATTTTTTATGTATATGATCATACTCATTAATATATTAATATCTTTTATTTCATAAATTATTAATATTTACCATGGTTATAACCAATATTTAATATTGGTGAATTATGATTTTTTGATTCATCTTCTCAAGATTGGGATGCACTGCATTTATACATTGCAAACAATTTTGACGGGCTGAATGTATGGATTGAAATATGTAAACAACATCATGACAGTAGGTTATCATGGAAACAACTGTCTGAATTGGTTAGAGAAGCTCGTTGCAACGGAGATGCCAATGTTACGTAAAGGGAAATTGATTTCGCATATGGTTTGAAAGATGGACAGGAAAAAAAATTCACCCATTTTATTCAATTATTTTATATTATATTAATGTGACTACATGTGTACTGTATTTTTAGATACTTTTCTAGTTATATAAATATGTTAATTTATTAATTGACAATGCATATTTTACATATTTAGCATATTGCAGTTGAAACACCACAAGGCTATGTGGTGCAATGGTCATAAATTTCACATAAAACAGTTGGATGAAACTAGGAAAACTTATGATAGTGGGATAAATGCAGTATTCTAGGTCACTAATGTTTCCTCTAGGAGTGACAAACATCCCTGAGAATTTGAAAATAGATACTATGGGTATTTGAATGCTATATTTGAGTGTGACTTTAATTCCTTGAAATTGGTTATGTTCGTTGTCAAATGGTATAGGTTACAAATGCATGAACGCGATGAGGAAAGAACTGTTATTCAACATGCCAACAGATTTTCGATGATTAAAAAAATGGTGTTTGAAAGAGGACATGATCACTATGTTTTTCCAAGCCAATATGAACATGTCTTTTACTTAAATGTTCCATAAGAGAGGGATTGGTCATTTGTTTTTAGATATGATCCAAGAGGAAGGGTAGTTAAGTGTACTCCTGTACAGGAAGAAGATGATATTGAAGAAGAAGATGATTTTCCGGATTAAACATAGCTGGAAGATCATGTAGGGTCGATAGATGAAGAAGACAAATAAAATCATGATCCAAGTGTAGGATACAATGCATTTCTTGATGATGATGTCAATGAAAATATGATCGAAAATGACAATGATGATGATGATGATATCATCAATCCTTTCAACACCGTTTATGAACCAGATGATGATACAGATGTCAAGTTCGATGAAGAAGAAGATACAAAATAAGGATGATTATACAAATGTTGAGTTGGATCAGGTATGTGACTATATATTTTAATCTGTATGAATTATTCCCTTAAAAAAATTTACTTATTCCATGGGTTAATTACATGTTTTTACGTTTTATGCGACATTTTTATATCCTATGTTACATGTGCTTTAATTATTATGTGAAACCTGAAAATAGTCGCCAATATACTAAAGTACATGGTAAAATAAAAATATCATTTACAAACACATAATTTCAATATTTACCTTCATTAATTTTTGTTTTTGTAGTTTCTATGCATGAATATTACTAGCTTGCTTTCAATTATTTTCTATTTTATAGATTGGGTATTGAGGAATTGAGAGTGATGTGAGGGGGAGGAGAGGGGCCATACGATCTTCCACCTTCAAATGGTTTTCCTTGTTCAGTAGAGGATAAATTATTCTTGAAAGAAAGCGAAGCTCATTCATTTTTATACCATCATGATTGTAGATGTCATCATTGTTTTCATAGTATTGCATCAATGAAGTTTCGATGAATGTGTTTTTCATTTCTATAGAATCTTCTCTGAAATTGTTTAAAAACATGGGAATTTGGCCCATGAGTCATGTGGAAAGAAGAACGTGCATTTCCAAACTCAAATATGACTCACACACCCACTCTATATTATATCTAATCTCGACCTCGTTTCGTTTGAACTTTTCATTGTGATGAAAATCCCATCCTTTTTCATTCATTGTTTAATCAACAATATAAAAATATGTCCTTGTAGTACTAGACGCGGGAACGTGTGTACTGTCGAACAAGTTTTAAAAGGAACAACAAAAATGAATTGTACTAGGACTAGACATAGGCAACTTTGACCTGTGAATGGGGCCAATGTTAAAATTTTTTCAAACTGTTTCTCTATGCCTGAAATTTGACATGGACTCACATTTAACTCACACACCCACTTGTTTCCATCATCAATTCATCATGTAAACCATAAACCCTATTTTTCTTTCAATGTACACAAATTGGTTGACACAAGTTTTAAGTTTGCATCAACCTTTCTTCATTTTTCTTTTAGGTTCTACATTGTATATACAATGTATGTGTGTCATAGTTGTGATGAAAAATCCCTCTTTTTTCGTTCATTGTTTAATCAAAACCATAAAAATATGTCCTTGCAGTACTAGATGCAGGAATGTGTGTATTTTCGAATGAATTTTAAAAGGAACAACAAAAATACATTGTACTATGACTAGACATGGGAAACAATGAGCTCTTAATGGGGCCAACGTTGAATTTTTTTCAAACTATTTCTATATGCATTGAAATTTGACATGGATAGACTATTCACATTCATTAACGATATGGGAGGGTTTATGGACTCAAATTTGACTCACACACCCACTTGTTTCCATCATTAATTCATCATGTAAACCATACAAACTATTTTTCTTTCAAAGTACACAAATTGGTTGACACAAATATCTCACTTAAATAAATCTTATAACCTCTAACTCATAATACTCACCCATTGTGTCCCCATAATATAACCCCTACACCTTGTAAATGTTATAACCCCTAAACCCTATAACACTTAATCTTCAATCACAAACACACACAACCCGTAATCTCTAATCCCAATAACCCTTAACTCCCAACTTCTAATCCCTATAACTCCCAATGCAAAAACAAATAAGTATATTTACCTTAATCTATATAACATGTAATCTAGTCCTCGAGGTGTAGAGCGGTTGGTGATGGACTAGTGTGTTGTTAAGGAAATTTGTAATGTTAATTCATCGGTTCAAGTCCTCTAGGGACACCATAAAATCCAACCATGTTAAGGGTTGGTGTGGCCCATGCTGGGTGTGATTCCTGGGTGATTTTGACGGCTTAGATGCCCCTAGGTTGTGGTTTCTTAGCTAATGGTTACAAATTCTTACCTAGAAGGTTACAGTCACATTTCTAACAAACACACTAAAAAAAAATATAACATGTAATCCATGTTACTTATACTAGCCATTAATCATCATGACCACTAACGATCACAATATATATAATTTATATAAACCATTTTTTCCTACATTGTATCACCCTTAATATTTATAAATTAAAACTCCTAAACTATAATACTAATGAGGCTATAACAACTAAATTATAATTACCACTATAACTTTTCACACTTAACCCTTATAACCCATAACCAAAAACCCTCATAACTTACAATATAACTCCAAAATCTTGTAATATTAAACCCCTAACACCTATAACCCTAATTTATATAATGCTCATAACTTTTAAATCCCTTAAACCACACCCCTTAACCTTTAATCCCCATTTCCTTAACCCTTTTAAACCTAAAACAATATAAGCAATAACCCTTATAACCCTAAGCCCCTATCACTTTTATCTTCTAACGCTAATCCATATAACCATTTTATCTTAGTAACCATTATAACCCCTAATACCTATAACAATTATAACCCCAAACCCTATATAACATCTAATCTAATTGATATCCCCTCCGACTTATAACCTTTATAAGTATCACCACTATCCCATAACATCTACCTATTATAACCATCATCACCCCTAACCTCTAAATCCTTAAAAAACATAAATAATAACCCATAATACTTAAATTTCCTAACCCCTAACGCTTATAACACCTAATTGTTGCAAACCCTAATCCATATAATCCCTAACTACTATCATTTAACACTTAATATCACATATCCTAAGTCGTAAACCCTAACAATAATAACCTCTTACACCTAACCCCTAATGCCGATAGACCCTAACACTTATAACTATTACCCATATAATTCTTAAACCTTATAAACATTAAATCACATTATCATTAATGCTTAGAAAATTTATATTCATCAATCCCTACCCTCTATAACCCTTATCCACTATGACCCCTAACCACAAAACCATAGAACTCATCTCTTCCCTAATGTTTAATATAATCTCTCACTTAAATAGATCTTATAACCCCTAAGTCATAATCCTCATCCATTGCGTCCCCATAATAGAACACCTACACCTTGTAAATGTTAGAACCCCTAAACCCTATAACACTTAATATTCAATCAAAAACACACACAACCCATAATCTTTAATCCCAATAACCCTTAACTCCCAACTTCTAATCCCTATAGCTTCCAATGCAAAAATGAATAACTATATTTACCTTAATCCATATAACATGAAACCACTAATCCATCTTACTTATACTAGCCATTAATCACCATGAATACTAACCATCACACTATATATAATTTATATAAATCCTTTCGTCCTGCAATGTATCACCCTTATAACCACTTATACCTTCTTAATCGTTATAACCCCTAATTCCTATAATAACTATAACCCCAAACCCTATACAACATCTAGTATAACCAATATCCCCTCCAAATTATAACCTTTAGTAATATCATCCCTAACCCCATAACACCTACCTATTATAACCATCATCACCCCTAACCTCTAAACCATTATAAACACATAGAACTAGTAATGCATACTTAAATTACCTAACCCCTAACCCCTATAACACCTAACCATTGTAAAACCTAATCCATATAACTCTTAACTACTAGCATATAACTAGTAATCTCATATCTCCTAACTCATAAAACAAACACTAATAACCTCTCACACCTAACCCTTAATGCCAATAGACCATAAATCTTTTTACTCTTACCCATATAATTCCTAAACCTTATAATCATTAACTCATATTATCATTAATTCTTAGAACATATAGAACATATATATAACCCCCACTCCCTATAACATTGTACCACTAACCCATATCAACCCATAATATGACCTTAAATCTCTAAAAACCTAAACCCTTATGACCACGAATCCATAACACCAAACACATATAATTTATCACTTTAATCCTTAATTGATAACACTTATAACCACTAACACCTATTACATGTGTAATTTTCACCCATTTGGATATGACCCTTAACTTCTATAACTCTTATTCCATAACACTACAACCCATAACCACTATAGTCCTTCAAAACTAACCCTTAATCTCTAATCCATTTAACTTTTATCACCCCCAACCATAATGACCCTTAATGTAAGAAAATAAACATTATGACCCCTAGTGCTTATAATCCCTAACCATTATCACCACTTAAACACTATAACCCTTTTCATTTTCAACACTTGTAACCCTTTAACACTTATCGCCCCTAAAATATATAAGTCATAGCACAAATAAATATTAACTATTATATCCCTTAAACCTTATAACACCTAACCCATTTAATTCATTTAACCCCTAACTCCTATAACATCTAATACTTATTCTATAAATTTTATAACCACTAACCATATAATCACTAACTCTTAGAACCACTATCATCCATAACCCCTAATATAAATCCAATAATATCTAACTCTTTATAGAACCTACTTCCTAACATTGTAACCTTTAGCACCTAACTATTATAACTCAATCACACCTAACCTCTATAAACCCTAATATAACCCATCACTTGTATAACCTTTATACCCTTATAATTCATAACCATTATTCTCTATAACTTAACCCCTACAACCCCTTACCTCCAACATGCATCAGTGTTAATGCTTAACTCATATAACACATTACATTTTTACTCTTATAGCACATATTTTTTGAACTCTATAAGTTATCACCTCTAACCCTACAACCATTATAGCCATTACAACCCTCAAACCCTATAAACATTATATCCCTCAAACCTTATTAACCCTAAGAATTATCCCTTCCAAACCATAGATACTAACTCTTATAGACCCTAATCCTTCTAAAGTATACAAATTAACACTTATAACATTAATCGTCAACACATAACCCTTAACCCCTTTAACTAGTACCAATATAACCCCTTTCTCCTAACCCATTATAACCCCCAACCCTTATAACATTGAATCCATATAAATACAAACCCTAAAACAATAACCCCTTCAATCTATAACGTATAGCCATAATGCCTCACCCATATAACCCCACTAGACCCATATCACCTAATTCTCAATAATTATAACCCATATAAGTCTTAATACTTATATTATGTAAGATCTTTAACTAATATCACCATAAACCATGCCACTCATAAACCTTTAACCTCTATTGTTTAGAAACCATAACACCTCATTTTTATCATTAATTTAACTTGTAAATATTATAACCACTTACTCCAAAATCCCTTTAACCTCTATATCCTAAAACCCCTAAAGCATATAACCTTTATAAGCATGTAACCTCTAATCACTTCAACCTATATTTTCTTCAACCTCAATAACTCATTTTGTTAGGGTCCTAACCCGCACATAGGTAGAACAATATATTCGGATGTAATAAAGGTCAATATTAATAAGGCCTTTCAATAAAATAGAATAAGGCGGATGTAAGAAGACCTAATAGAAGCTTCCGCTTATAGAAGGATCTTCCTCTAGATGCTTCTTTTTAGTATAAATATGAGTCGAGGGTATGAGAACCATAGCTTGGATATTATTTTAATAGAGCTCTTCTCAACTGGAGGTTTCCCCCTCGAAGAGGCTCGTGAACATTGCTTTCAGATTCAAAGTGCTATTTCTGTTGTTATTCTTATATCATTTCAGTGTTATTGTGGTGAATATTCTGGTTATATTGCTGTTATTCTGCCATTACTAGCATTTTATTTATGTTCTGCATACAATTTATATATGGTATACTACAAGTGGTATCAGAGCACTTTCCTCGGCAGAAAGTGTGGGTTAAATTTTTTTCAGGGTAGAGAAGTATACCGGTGTCTTTAAGCCACAGAGATCTGTCATTACGTGCATAAACCCACGGTTGAGGGATTCATACACGTAGGAAATACAAGTGGTACTTAAGCGCACATCTATTGGCCACCCTTGTAACTCCTGTTGGTATCCCTTCGAGTGGTAGCGCATTAGACAACACATGTGTACAGATTGACCTAGATTACCTAAAGCCCTCTTTAGATAAACCGATTGAGCGCTTGACTGCTATAGTGTCACCGAGAATAACACTCAGGAAGATACTCTCTAGTACCTAGGTAGTTGGGTAGTACGGCTAAGGGTATGGTCTATCCTCCTTAGTTAGTGCCCTAAGATATTGGGCCGAGTACTACTGTTGGACCCCACACATATATCAGAGAGCTATAGCACAGGGAAAACCCTTGTCTATAGAACCCTTGAATACCTAACCCTTGGGGACAGAAACATAAACAAATTAAAACAAACAAGATCTATTGCTGTGTAACTGTGTTCGGGTTGCCAAGTAAATACACATTTCTTTCTGGTTAAGCATTTGGGCATTTCCTCTCTGCAGTATTCTTCAAACCAAACGAAAAAAAAGAAAAAAATATGGAAAAATTTTCACCATTATTTTAGCCCTATTCCATTGGATTCATCTCTTCTCCCTTATCACATTCATCCATATCATTTTTTTGGAAAAATATTTTTACCTCACCTGCCCCTTTTCAGTTCCCCATCCTCATGGTCCATACTCGTAGTCAAGACTTGGAATCTCACTTCAACACCTTGCAGTCTAGTCTCATTGAGACCCAACAAGAAGTGAAACAACTTAGTGCCAATGTCGCTGCCATCAATACAACCATGCAGTCCTCAATGGGTGAAATCAAACAAGACCTCACCACCCAACTTGAATCAGTCTTTTAGGCACTCTGCACCAAACTGCATATCCCTACAGATAACCCTTCCTCTTCCTCACCCCCACATACTGAAGGTGACCATTCCTCTCATTCCCATACCTTGCATAACCATCACTTTCAACGTGACCTATGCCTTCCACGAGTGGATGTGACCAAATTTGATGGCTCGGACCCCACTGGTTGGGTAACCCAACTGGAACATTACTTCTCTTTATACAACATTACAAATGACTTGGACAAACTCCGCTACGGTGTTCTCCATCTAGATCAAGAACGTTGGCAATGGTGGCAATGGAGAAAAAAATCTCGTCAAGGGTATATTGCTTGGACACAATTTGTGGTAGAGCTTTATGAATGCTTTGACACTGACACCAACCATTTGGGCCGTTTGACAAAGATGAAACAATTAGGAACAGTGGAAGACTTTATAGCTTCCTTTGAGCACCTGTATTTTAGAACAGAGGGCATGTATGATGCCTTTTTCTGAGAGTGTTTTATCAGCAGTCTCAAGGATGAAATTTGGGCCCATGTCCTCATGGCTCGGCCTGAGAGTTGGGTGGAGGCTACCAAAGCTCCACTAAAGATCCAAAAATTGACTCGGGCTGAAATGGCTGAATGCCAACTCAAAGGCCTTTGTTATAACTGTGATGAAAAATATTTTCTGGGCCACAAGTGTAAAGAACAAAATATTTTTATAGACATCTCCGAGGAGATTTTGGAAGAAGATGAAGAAACTCCCTCTATGTCTTAATCACCTGAATCCACTGACATAACCCCTCCCTCAAACCCTCCTGAAGTAGAACCAGTCATTTCCCTCAATGATCTCACTGGCTTCTCCACTCCCCAAACCCCTGAGCTAATTAGTTACATCAAGCATCAGAAGGTCATCATTCTAGTTGATAGTGGAAGCACCCATAATTTTATTCATCGCCGCATTCCCCAAGAAACTCATTGCTACATCCATGCCGTCAATAATTTCCAAATCATGATTGCCAATGGTGGTTCCATGAAATGTGGAGGGCGTTGTGAAAATGTGCATATCCAAATTGGTGACTACCACCTGAAATCCCATATGTTTTCTATCGACATGGGAGGTTGTGACATTGTGCTGGGTGCAGACTAGCTAAGGAGTTTGGGTCCCATTCTCATGGATTTTAAAGACTTAACCATGCAATTTGACCAAGAGGGCCACCAATATAAGTTCCAAGGCATCACTGCAGGTTCACCTGAGATCAGTAGTTCCCATTGCATGGAAAAACTTCTCAAAAAGGGTCATTATGGTGTTATCTCCCAACTCCATGCCATGCAAGCAACAAAGACCCCTTCCATACTGCAAGACCTCCAAGCCATCCTTTCTAAACATCAATTGGTCTTTTCCACTCCCCAAGGCCTCCCTCCTTCCCGTGGTGTTCATGATCATTCTATTCCCTTTGTACTAGGAAGCCTTCCTCCCAATATCCGTCCGTATCGTCACCCCTTTTCCCAAAAAAAAGAAATTGAGAAAATGGTCTAGGAACTCCTTAATGCAGGCATTATCCACCCTAGTACGAGCCTCTATTCGTCTCCTGTGGTCATGGTCCTGAAGAAAGAAGGTTCTTGGTGAATGTGTCTTGACTTCTGTGCCCTCAATAAAATTACTATCAAAGACAAATTCCCCATTCCTATCATTGATGACCTCCTGGATGAATTGAGTGGTGCCCAATTCTTCACTAAACTGGATCTTCATTTGGGCTACCACCAGATATTCCCAAGAATTCCTTTAGAACTCACGAGGGCCACTATGAGTTTTTGGTCATGCCCTTTGGCTTGTGTAATGCCCCCTCCACCTTCGAAAGCCTCATGAATCATGTCTTCCATCCTTTTCTCCACCATTTTGTCTTAGTGTTCTTTGATAATATCCTCATCTATAGAAAAACCTGGACAAACCATCTTGCTCATGTGGATCAAGTTCTCCATCTACTCTCTCAGCACCAACTTTTCCTAAAACAGTCTAAATGTGCTCTTGACGCCTCAAAAGTAGAATACTTGGGTCATCTAGTTGGCAAAGATGGTGTCAGGGTGGATCCTAAAAATATTGAAGCTATGCAAGACTGGCCTCACCCAAAGACTCTTAAGAGCTTGCGTGGATTTCTAGGATTAACATGGTATTATCGCAAGTTTGTTAAGAATCATGGGAAGATTTCAGTACCTCTCACTGCTCTCCTAAAAAAGAACTCTTTCACCTAGACTCCAGCTGCTGCTCAAGCTTTTCAAACCTTGAAGATGGCCATGTGCACCACTCCAGTCCTCGCCCTTCCCAATTTCACAAAGACCTTTGTGTTGTAATGTGATGCCTCAGGGAAAGGAATTGGTGCTGTCCTTATGCAAGAGGGTTGACCTTTGGCCTTTACCAACAAGCAACTATCTGAAAGAAATCTGGGCAAATCCATCTATGAAAAGGAAATGTTGGCTATTCTGCATGTCGTGGATCTGTGGCATCCTTATCTATTGGGGAAATGGTTCCAAATTAAGACAGACCATCAAAGCCTCAAGAATTTTCTGGAACAACGCATTTCCTCCCCAGAACAACAAAAATGGGTGACTAAACTCTTTGGATATGATTATGAGATCATTTATAAGAAAGGCAAAGACAATGTGGTTCTGGATGCACTTTCCGAAAATATGAAGATGAAGGATCCATTTTTTCTCTTTCATTCATTGTACCATATTGGCTCCAAGCCGTTCGCCAGGAATGGCTACAAGACCCCAAAAGTTCACAGTTGATCCAAAAATTGTAGTCCAATGCTCCAGCTTCCCCAGGGTACTCTTGGCTCCATGAGGAACTTCGATACAAAGGCCGTTTGTATTTAAGTAAACAATCAAAGCTTAAATCCATGATACTTTCTAAGCTTCATGCTACACCCACAACAAGGCACTTCAGGTTCACCAAAACCTATGACAGGGTCAAACGTTCCTTTTTCTGGGATGGTATGAAACAGGACATTCGTAATTTTGTAGCTAAATGTGACGTGTGTCAACACAACAAGGGAGAAATAGTCAAATCGTCAGGCACACTACAACCGCTGTCGATTCCACCTGCTATTTGGAAGGATATCTCTATGGATTTTATTACTGGCTTACCCAAATCGGGAAATAAATCCTCATCATGGTAGTTGTTGATCGCCTTTCCAAGTACGCTCATTTCTGCACCCTTCAACACCCATTTGTAACATCCATGGTGGCTCAAATCTTCATGGATCAGGTCTTCAAGCTTCATATCATGCCGCACTCTATTGTTTCTGATCGCGACCCAACTTTCACAAGCAATTTTTGGCAAGAACTGTTCAAATTACAAGGCACATAATTGCATATCAGCACAACTTAGCGTCCCCAGACTGATGGCCAAACGAAAGTTGTCAACAAGTGTTTGGAAACATATTTGAGATGTTTTGCCTCAGAAAAGAAAAATCAGTGGGCTCAATGGTTACCCCTAGCTGAATGGTGGTACAAAACTTCATACCATACAACTACACACATGACTCCTTTTGAAGCGGTATATGGACAGAAGCCACCTTCAGTTCTCTCATACTTACTGGGTGCCTCGATGGTCCAGGTGGTTGACCTAACACTTACATCTCGAGAGGCCATTCTCCATACCCTCAAAGAGAATTTGGTCATGGAACCGAATCACATGAAGCAACAAGCATATCAAGGTCGCTCTGAACATCAATTTGCAGAAGGGGATCAGGTGTTTCTTCGACTGCAACCTTACAAGCAAACTTCCCTCAAGGCTGAGCATTGTCAGAATCTAGCACCCAAATTTTATGGTCCTTATACAATGCTCAAGCATGTGGGACAAGTCGCCTATCAGTTAAATTTTCCCAGCCATTCAAAGCTACATCCTATTTTTCATGTTTCATGCTTAGAGAAGGTGATTGGAGCTAAGTGCCAAATTCAAACCAACCTTCCAGAGTTAGCTGAAGAAGGATCTATTTGGCTATAACCAGCAGTTTTGGACCAGCGTGAGCGTCGCCTAAGTCAGAGAGCCATCAAGGAAGTGCTAGTCCAGTGGAAAGATACAACTCCAACAGACGCCACTTGGGAACCAACTACCATTCTGCAACAATTTCCTCATCTCAACCCTTGAGGACAAGGCTGTTTTTAAGGGGGCGAACATGTTAGGGTCCTAACCCAGACATAGGTAGAACAATATATTCGGATGTAATAAAGGTCAATATTAATAAGGCCTTTCAATAAAATAGAATAAGGCAGATGTAAGAAGACCTAATAGAAGATTCTGCTTCTAGAAGGATCTTCCTCTAGATGCTTCTTTTTAGTATAAATAGGAGTCGAGGGTATGAGAACCCTAGCTTGGATATTATTGTAATAGAGCTCTGCTCAACTGGAGTTTTTCCCCTCAAAGAGGCCCGTGAACATTGATTTCAAATTCAAAGTTCTATTTCTGTTGTTATTCTTATATCATTTCAGTGTTATTGTGGTGAATGTTCTGGTTATATTGTTGTTATTCTGCCATTACTAGCATTTTATTTCTGTTCTGCATACTTTTTATATATGGTATATTACACATTTCCTATTATCACTACCTTATGTTCCATATAGATACTTTATGTTCCATAAAGATACATAACACACTCAATCGCCAATGAATTTTAAAAGGAACACACTCATATAATGCATAAACCCCAACCTACATATAATTTAAATATTAATTATATTTATATTTATAATTTATATATTTATATTATATTTTGTTATAATTAATATAATATAGATTATATTGTTTAATATGAAATAACAAAATATAACAAAACTTATAACGAAACCAAACCTTCTAGTCTACAGTGTGAGTGTTGACAGAGCTCGATACCCTAGCTAGCCAACCACAATGCGAGAATAAGAGGACAGAACCAGATACCCTAGCTAGCTGGCTGTGCGAATGTAAGAGGACATATCTGGATAACTGGACATAGTGCGAGCGTAAGAGGACAAAGCTAGATACCCTAGCTAGCCAGCGACAATGTGAGTGTAAGAGGAGACCTTGGCAACACATGATACACTAGAGGATAGGGTGAGCGACATAGGTTACACTAGCTAGCCTACAGTGTGAGTGATAGAATAATATACCCTAGCTAACCCATCGTGAAAGTGAAAGAGAAGACCCTAGTGACAAAGGACACGAGCAATGCTGCCAAAATAGGTAATATTTCCTTAGGAATATTTGTTTGCAAGCTTGTTTATATTCACATTAGCAAGTGGTGTACGCTTGGAAATACACATTCTTTGTTATGAAAATAAATTTAGATCTGTGTTTAAATAATAAGACCTATAATGAAACATTGGATGTCACCTTAAACCCAATGCAAGCTGCCTCCAATGCTTCAGTTTGGGTTAAATTCCAATTTTCAACTCTAGAATTGTGTGAATAAGATTTGTAAGCCAATATGAGAGAAACTCATCAAGTTTATCAAGGCTGCATCATATCCCAGCAAGGAATGATAACCATCAGAATAATTCTATCAAATATGCCCCATTCGAACACTAATATGCATCTTGTGTAATCCAGTAATAGAGGATAACATAATTCCTTATAAAAGAATCTTGATATAAGGCATGGACCAAAATAACCAATAAAGCTCAGCATGAACCTAGAATGGCACTGCAATACCTAAGGATCTAAGATGACATATATAAAGAAGTTTAAATGAAAAATAACACTTAAACCACGAGGCAATCCTATAACAAGGGTATTTTAATAAAGATTTACTTATATAGATACACCCAATATTTGGTGCACTTTTAAATATTAGTCATATGTGACTTCTAAAAATTTGTGATATGTTCATCTAAAAATACAGGTTTCTTGTTCAACTTTCAATCCCTCTCTTACTATAAAATTATCACTCTAAATTGATAATTCAAACCACACTATGAAAAAGAAGAGAACATATTCTCATTAGAGGACAAGACATAGTCCCTTCAAGATGAAATATTCAAGTTGATTCCCCACTCCTAGGTTCAAATCCCTTAAAGGAATGTTTAGCTACTTGTCAGTTGTCTTTCCCATGAGAGAAAACTACATCAAATGGTTAGAACAAGTGCAATTCCTTAGAAAATTTATCAAAATAGATAACCCCCACCTACGAATTCTTACAAGAAGGGTTTTTCCTCGAGTGTTGTATGCCAGCTATGCTTCATTGTAATTCTCTTAGATTGGAGAAAATCATTCTTGTCACACTGTCATAAGAGGACACATATATTATATATATTTACTAAGGTATTCCCTTTTAGTATAACCTTATATTTTATTTCTATTCATTGAGTCAACATGATCTTGGTTAAATGGTAAAGAAAGGGTGTTTCATACCCTCCCCACCAAGGGTCAAATCCACCCAAAGACATGTTTCACCCCTAGTGGGTCGTCTCACCCATGCAAGCAAGTCGTTTCAAGCAATTGAGGCTCAGTGCAAGTCTTGGGTGTCCTTAGAGGAATAGATACCCCCCACTCAAATATTTTCTTGGTCGGAGGGATCTTCCTAAAGTATTGTAGGTCAAATACATTACATTGCAATATTCCTATAATGGGGAAGGGAACACTTGTCGAATTCTGATCATAAATTATAATAGGAATCATCTTGTCCAAAAAATACATTTCTTATCGATTGAAAGTAGATATGGTGATGTTGGTGGAGCCATAGAATAATAATCCAAATGGAACA
>JASDQU010103962.1:131585-153898 GCA_032191745.1 Picea mariana
AAAGAATATTCATATTTGAAAAAGAAAGGTTCCACCCTTAATTGTTGGTATAAATTTCCATAGGAGTTTCATGCTACATCTACCATGTTCATTGACAAGAATGATCATAAAAAATACAACCCTGCTTAAAATGATGATAGATTAAACATCCAAAACTATGATATATTGACTTCCAGCATGTTCTCTTTCATCATGTTGTGCTAAAGTACATTTATAAGTATGAAACTAAAGCAAAGGAAAAATCAGAAAGTTATCATCATATGTTAACCAAAATCTTCCAAGTTGCGAGTGGCTACACAGGACCCTGTTGTAATTGCAATTCAAAATTTCTTTACAAAAAGTATTGGTGAACATGATTTAGGATCACAAGAAACATTCCATATGATAAAAAAACTTCCCTTAAAAATTTTTAGTCAATAATTTCTTTCCTTGAATGTGATTCAAAATATTTTAGGCATGTCCCACTTGATGCAAGTGAAACACTTTCAACACCAACACTCAATGACACATACATGAAATGACTCATTTATCTAGAGCCATTTCCACTTATTGATGTTGCAAGAACTTGGTCCCTTGATGCTCTTCATACAAAGGAAAAGTGGAAAAAAAAGGGAGAACACCATGATTGTTCATGTTTTTCACCAATACTTTACAATTCCGTCTATAGATTCAGATTGTTATAGCCTTGAGTGTTAGCTCAAGAATACTTGATCCAGATGTGAGATATCTCCTCCAAAATAATTTTTCCAAACAAGAGTTGTATATAGATTATTAACTTGGATCCTTTTGAACAAGTAACATAAAAAGACTTCCCTTAGACCAAAGATAAATGAATACATGGAAAAGGCAAGAGAAACCGAAAAGGTTTCTTATGAAATAGGTGCCCTTAGGACGAAAGGTCGTCAATTTGAGGTGAATGCATTGATGTATAAGGATATAGGATTATGGTCATCATATACGATTCTATGAAAGTTAAAATAGGCCATTGGGAAGCCAAAGGGGTGGTTTGAACATTTCCTTCGAGTGAGGACATTTTATCATAAGATTCTCAAATTGGATTAAAATAGATTTTTTTATGTAGACAAATATTATCTGAAATAATAGGACCTATAAGTAAACATTGGATGTCACCTTCAGCCCAATGAAAGTTGTATCCAATGCTTCAGTTTGGGTCAAATTCCAATTTTCACCTCTAGAATTGTGTGAAAAATATTTGTAAGCCAATATGAGAGAAACTCGTCAAGTGTATGAAGGCTCCATCATAGCCCAGGAAGGAATGATAACCATTGGAATAATGCTAGCAAATAAACCCCATTCAAACACTAATATGCATCCTGTGTAAGCCAGTAATAGAAGATAGCATAATTCCTTAGAAAAGAATCTTGATATAAGGCATGGACCAAAATCAACAATAAAGCTGAGCATGAACCTAGAATGGCAACGCAATACCTAATGATTTAAGATGACATATATAAAGAAGGATAAATGAAAAATAACACCTAAATGATGAGGCCATCCAATAACAAGGATATTTTAATAAATATTTACTTATATAGATACACCCAATATTTGGTGTGCTTTTAAATATTAGTCATATATGACTTCTAAAAATTTGTGACATGTTCATCTAAGAATAGAGGATTATTGTCCAAATTTTAATCCCTCTCTTACTATAAAATTATCACTCTAAATCGATAATTCAAACCGTACTATGAAAAAAAGAGAACATATTCTCATTAGAGGACAAGACATAGTCCCTTCAAGATGAAATATTCAAGTTGATTCCCCACTTCTAGGATCAAATCCTTCAAAGGAATGTTTAGAAACTTGTCGGTTGTCTTTCCCATGAGAGAAAACTACATCAAATGGTTGGGCCAAGTGAAATTCCTTAGAAAATTTAGAAAAATAGTTAACCCCCACCTGCAGCTTCTTAGAAGAAGGGTTTTTCCTCGAGTGTTGTATGCTGGCTATGCTTCATTGTAATTCTCCTAGATTGGAGAAAAACATGCTTGTCACACTGTCATAAGAGGATGCATCTATTATAAATATTTACTAAGGTATTCCATTTTAGTATACCCTTGTATTTGATTTCTATTGAGTGAGTCAACATGAGCTTGGTTAAATGGTAAAGAAATGGTGTTTCATACCCCCCCACCAAGGTTCAAATCCACCCAAAGACATGTTTCACCCCTAGTGGGTCATATCGCCCATGAAAGCAAGTCATTTCAAGAAATTGAGTCCCGATGCAAGTCTTGGGTGTCCTTAGAGGAATAAGTACCCCCCACTCGTAGATTTTCTTGGTAAGAGGTATCTTCATCAAGTATTGTAGGTCATATACATTACATTGAAATATTCCTACAATGGGGAAGGGAACACTTGTCGAATTATGATAAATTATAATAGGAAACATCTTGTCCAAAAGAGATATTTCTTATCGAGTGAAAGTAGATATGGTAATGTTGGTGGAGCCATAGATTAGTAAGCCAAATGGAACAAAAATCATCACCAAGTGGCATTGATCCTTGGGTACTTATCCTTCTTGGAGGTTTGTTTATGGTCATATCCTATCACCTGACTAGATGTGTTTAGTAGTATGGTTTCTACCACTATCCTTGTAGTGACAAAGTAGGTGTGTTTATACACTAACCCTTTTAACAATTGCAATGAATATTGCCTATCAAACATAGATGACTGACCACTAAAAGATATTTATGCATGGATCTTGTATAGATATAGATTTAGAGAAACTCCTTTTGGATAATATCGACTTAGAGGTTTTCAAATGTTCATATCAATAGGTGATATACTTTCAACATGAACCTTTTATGCATAGAAACAATCATGAATATGATCATTTGTAGAGAAGTTATCAAAATGATATAGTAGAGAAAGACAAGGAAGATATGATCACACAGAGTTGATAAAAATCAAGGAGCAAACAACAGAAAAAAAAATAAAAAATCCAAGGAAGAATACACACGCACACACACACACACACGCACACACACACACACACACATGTGTGTGTGTGTGTGTGTAGAGAGATAGAAATATGACAAATAGATTTGAATGTTTCATACTAGAAGATAAAAATCCTAAGAACAAAATCATGTATGAAACCCTTTATGAAAATCAAGTCTATGGAAAGGATGAAATTGCTTTGGTGGGAAAAGATCTTTTGGAGATAATAAACTTGGATAAGGATGATCGTGTAACCATAGATGGAAAGGATGAAGGAGTGGATGAAACAAAAGATGAACACAGGCCTAGCTCTTAGTTAATGACAAAGCTAGGGAAAGAAAGTGGAAAAAAACCTAAAATTGGAGTCAAATTATGGAAAACAAGAAGACATTATTAAGACATAGATTATCAACAAGGTAGAAAGAAGTAGACTCTAGCTACTAGAATCAATTAGATATAAAAATAGATCTTTCAAAAACGCCCAAACCATATAAATGAAAGTGCTTTACTGGATGTGAGGGGAATATGATCAATATGAAATTCAAAGCACTCAAATTGAAATATTAAAGGAAGAGATACATTTGGTATTATTACAAGAAACAAACATGTTTAAGACAAAACTTCAAAAAGTAAAGGACTAATTTTGGAGGAAAGTAAGAAAGATAACCAAGAAGTAGGTAGCATGGAAATCTTTTGGAAACCATAGTTTCTAGACATTTCTGATTAATAAGAAATCTCGTAGTTGAAAAGTGCCTCATCAAAACAAGAATGTCATGAATAACCTAACACATTATTTGGAATTAGAGGATACGTGACTTTTGGGAGGGGATTGGAATTAAATCTTCAATCACAATGAGAAAAAGGGGGGATGGAATGGTTTGAGTATCTAAGAATAATATTCCTAGAATTTGTTAAGAATAATATGATGGATATCCTCCCCAAACTTAGTCCTTGCACTTTTTATAAAAAAATAACAAAGATGACACTAGTAGCAAGATTGTTTAACAAATATTCGAGTATTTATATTTGGCTAGTTGAAAGAAGTCACCTAAAATCAAATATTTTGAAAGGGATGATTTCAAATCATAGGCCAATCAACCTAAAGAGTAAGGAGGAACCTCTTCCAACAGAAAACCTATTTAAGTTTGAAAACATGTGGATATCACATCAAAATATCAATGAAATCATTAAGTAATGGTGGACAGAAGGGCATCCAAGGAAAGGATCCAAGATTTTTACTCTAACCAAAAATTTAAACTTTAATTTTTGAAAATGCATGATATATTGCATTATGAATCAAGATGCATGTACACCAATATTAGTACATCCCAAAGACAAAAAACACCCATACATAAGTTGTTGCCTATATAAGCATATACGCGTTGGCCCCAACTTCAAGGTTGTCTACATCTTTTCTAGAAATGGCCTTCCTGAATGATTTCTAAATAACTAATTCTTATCTAAATATATCAATTTATTCCAAATAGTGCATTAGAAGACCATATAAATATTCTCTTTGTGTTGTATTCATTGATAGGTGACAAACCAACAAGTGGTCAATCAATAGAATTAGTGTATATGTAATATGTAGATTGCAAGTAGATCCTTATTTCTCCTACCTCTCTACATGCATTTGGGAGCATGTCTACAAAATATAATGGTTTCTAGTCTTGTGGGTTAATAGAGTCATTGTATCCATCATGAAGTTCTATGTGGCTATTTTTGTGGTTCTTGAATATTACTCATGACAAGGTGAATAATGGGAGGTATGTTAATAAGTTCAATAGGAAAACAAGAAATTGTGGTTAGGTTAGTTGGACATCCTTATAATAAGAATAATGTTCTAAATTATAATTCAAACTTTCCATAATGCGATATCTACTAACAAAAAAATCATAATATATTTTGTAAGAGTTGTTCCTTCTCACAAGCAAGATGTCTAAGTCCTCAATTTGGTGAGGCAAGTAATTGACAATTGTACTCATGTCCTATGGGAAATTGATAGTCTTAATACTATATTTTTTTTGTCCACCACTTCTGTGGGTTACTTGCATTATTGTATTCACTCTTTATATGAGCATTTCCTTAACTTGAGTAAGCATATCTAGTACAAATGGCCATTCTTCAGGGTCCATTTTGTTCCATATGGAAAGGTGATGACATTTTTCTCAGCAATGCATCTACAACAAACATAGTTTTAATTAAAATTTTTGTTTGAATCCCTGGAATTAGGGGTGTTACCCCTAATTCTTGGCAATCTTCTTTTTATGTTCTACTAACAACACATGATTGGTAGTCTCTACCATATCCATAGAATACCAAAGATCACAGTCTTCCAACATCATATTTTCTTAACACTTCCATGGGATGAATTTAGAGGGAAATTTAAAATTTGTATTCATATCTAAGACTAAATGTAGTCATACCATTGCTCCTAGAGCAACCTGCTAAACAAAATATGTCAGCAACCCAAAAGCAACCTATCACAAGACCACAATGATATTATCAAGAACACATCTTAACATATCATCCCTAAAACCTCTCAATATATCCCTATCATAGGTAGCATCCCTACTATACATACACAAATTCTTAGAATGTTTCATTAAATGCACACTAATACCATAAAACATTTGACCATGTTGAGAATATTTTTCACTCTAGAAAATAACCTAAAAATATAGGTCACTAAAGTTGAAACAATTATCAAAATTTATGTTATAGATTACTTTAACCTACATGCCATTTATAATTAAAACAACAAACATTCTAATATAAATGCTCAAAAACATCATCATTGATTTTATATTGAATCTGAAATAGAAATCTGAATCTATAGCTCAAAACTCAACTCTTGGACCATACAATGGTTTTCCTTAATTCCCCTTTATAAACTAGTAATAACAGAGGTACAATGAATATAAATGCATGGAAAAATATTACGTAGTGTGAAATCTAACCATAGTGCATATTTCTTGCATGGATAAGTGAGTCGAATTAAGGTGCACCAACCTAGAGATTCATACCCTTCACTAAGTTGGGAATGCACATGCATGAGTTCCACTACTAATTTAGGTAATTGTACCCTCTAATTGTGCATCCAAAACTAAAGGTATAAAAAAATTATTTAGAACTTTGAATATAGAAAAAAAGTTCAAAAATTGGAACTAGGATGAAGATGGAATACTCACTAACAACACATGCACATGTCACTAAAGGTACAACCAAACAGGTACCTATCAGATATTTCTTCCTCAAGTGAGGGAAGCTTAGGAAAAATAGAGGGAAATGTGACTGCATCTAGTAGATATGATACACAAACAAGGACCAAAGGTGAAAAAGTTAGAATAAAATTCCATAGATGCATGGAATTTTTTCTTGTTGGAGGATCATGCTCTTATGATGATGAGAGCATAGGAGACATAGAGGTGCCACTCAGGTATAAGAATCTAGTGAAACAATGGG
The DNA here is from genome assembly GCA_032191745.1 of Picea mariana. NCBI lineage: Eukaryota > Viridiplantae > Streptophyta > Pinopsida > Pinales > Pinaceae > Picea > Picea mariana. Next base: position 138,012 of record JASDQU010103962.1, read on the forward strand.
TACCTAAGGAACTTCCTCCGTTAGACACTGACTTCATTGTCAACAATAGGAAATATCACATTGCACCATCCTCCCTGTATGGCCTAGGGCTATTTTCCATGGATTAAATAACTATAAAATACAATATAATAACTAAATTGATGGACTATGTCAGACCGTGTTACAATTATAACAATTGGATGTGGTTGGTCCGGTACATGTGAAGTATGCAGAGACATGCACTCACCGCAAATTATATGCAACTAATAAACAACAATAAAAATAAAGGAGTGACTATCTATATTGATGGAAGGCCTAAAGCTTCCGGAAATATCGCAGGGTTTATAAACAACACATGACGTGGGACAACAAACAAGCAACCAAATTGCATATATGATGGGTGCGAAGAGAATCATGTAGTCCTATGTTGAATAAAAAAGATATCTCCCAGGGAAGAGTTATTAGTGGATTACCATTTGAATCGAATAGAAACATTGACGAATAGTGTGCAGGTACTTATGCAACACCTCTTTAAGTAACCTCTACTTATTGCATTATATTTTTTTTTATCTTTAACAATGTTTTAAATATTTCATGGTCCTAATTTTATAATATTGTGGGAGGTTGATCGTTGAGGTTGATTTTATTTGGGTGGGAATCAATTTTTTTGTTATTGTTAACATTTTTTTAAATATTTTGGGGTTATAATTATATTATAATGTGGCAGGATGATCATGGAAAAGGTCTAGCCGCAAAACATGTAAATGATTATCAAATTCAACTTTCATTTTACTTGAATTTTATTATTTGTTTATATAATTTTATTTTTGTGGCAATCAATTATTTCATTTGTTTATATAACGGAAATGAAATTGTATTTGTTGAAATTATATGTAGTCGACAGACCATGTTGATCATGATTCCGCTGATGAGGAGGGGTTGTATTCATCCCCTGATCCGATCGTATTAATAAAAAAAATTCATTAAAGAAAACAAGGAACTTGCTAGCTTGTTAGACCATCCAGATCAAACTCCTGACATCCTAGAAATGATCAATCTCCTTATGTCACATCTTAACACATATAAGGTAATAACCATAATTTAAAAGATTTTTTTTAATGTACTCATATGTTCAATTATGAAAATATGTTTTTTAACTTTTACATTATTTCATGAAAAAACATTTTCTTTTTTATAAAGAGATTTTTGGAACCTATTTAGCCTAGTGTTGGTAGTAGTGGTGTTGCAGAGACACCACAGAGTCTGTTAAGAACCTGAATAGATCTACAAATATAGTCACCACAAATACTGAATACAAAATAGATCCACAAAACAAGATAGAAGAAACCACACTATATTATTACCAAACCCTTGAGGTAGGGAAACACCATACAATGGATCCTATTATGGAAGGGATACTCTCCTATTCACTTGAATCTTCAAGGGGGAATCATCCTATTGAGCTATCACTCCAAATATAATATTTCTCTTTGTATCCCATTACATTGCTTGAACCTATTTATACAATGCTACCATCACCTAAGAACATTCTAGAGGAGGAATCTTCTAAAAGTAGAAACTTCTAAGAAGTCCTCTTACATTTATTATATCTAACTATCCATTTATTATATCTAACTACCATAGTGAGCCTTATTTAATAATATAGTGGACCTAGTCCACCTTACATTGAATGACTTCCACTAATATCACTATGGGCCCTCTGGGCCCCCACTACTACCTCTCTATCTACGTAACATTCCATCCCCCTTATGAAAGCATTGTCCTCAATGCTTGATGTACAACCATATACCAGGGTCCCATGGATAATTGTGGACCATAATGCTAAAGAAGACTGGAGAACCAAGGTCCCATGTATAAAGGAATGCCACCATGCTGAAGTAGTCCAACCACCATTGTAAGCCTGGGTCCCATGTCCAAGTGCTCATGTGAACTCCCTGTGGAAGATTTTGGAACCCAATAACCAACTCAAAATGATGCTCCAAAGACTGACACCTATCACGTGGATCCAAATAAGAAGATCCATCCACATAGTGGAAAAGGATCATAGCAGAATCTGAAAGGAATAATACCACTGTAGAATATGTAGGATGAACACTAGTAATAATCATTGGCTCTCAATTTGTCACATTGATTCTCTGTACAAAAGGTGGATTAGAGTCATCAAATAAAATATGAAAGTGGTTGTCATCCGAGAAATGACAACTATCCATATACCAATCATCACAATCGATCTCAAAATCATACCAAGAATATATTTCTTGATTATATTCATCCATGATGTCCGCCATAAGAAATCTCTCCTGCATGATATCCAATGAATCTTGAATACTACAAAAACTATCATTGAGGCCATCTGCAAGGTCATGCAATCTAACATCCAATGTGTCATACAATTGGGATTTGAATGATTCAGTAATTTGTAGAATTTCTTTGAGGGTTTGAGAGGAAATATCCATCTGAGCACCCTATGAACTCTTCAGTCCCACAACCATCATGAAAAAACTCAAAAAATAGAATAATAAGTTACGACAGAAAATCACGGCTTTTTCTAGAAAAACCCTAAAAAGATGTTGAATTTAAAATGCTCATAACTTCACTTCGCAGACTCCGTTTCGGATGTTTTTTTTTGAAATTGGGTGAAATTGTGAGAGGAACTCAGATCTATAATTTTTTTGGGCAAATTCGGCCTACATCTACTACAAAAATGAATAAAAAAATCGCATTGCTGCCTGTGGAAAAAAACCTTGAAAAATTGCAGATTTTAAAACTTCAATATCTTGACTTCCTGGACTCCGTTTCAAATGATTTTGTTTTTCATCTTGGTTTTTTTTCTGAGAGGAATTCAGATCTACAACCAGTTTCTACAAATTTTGCACAAAATATACCAAAAATTTTTGGAATGTCGCGGTCCTCTTTTTTTCTTCTCTAAAAACAAAAATGCAAAAATAAAAATATTTGCCCACAATGTCTGCCAAAGAAAATGCTCTGATACCACTTGTTAAGAATCTGAATAGATCTACAAATATAATCATCACAAATACTGAATACACAATAGATCCATATAGCAAGATAGAAGAAACCACACTTTATTATTACCAAACCCTTGAGGTAGGGAAACACCATACAATGGATCCTATTATGGAAGAGATCCTCTCCCATTCACTTGCCTCTTCGAGGGGGAAACCTCGTAATGAGCTTCAACTCCAAATACAATACTTCTCTTCATATCCCATTACATTGCTTGAACCTCTTTATATAGTGCTACCAACACCTAAGAACATTCTAGAGGAGGAATCTTCTAGAAGTAGAACCTTCTAAGAAATCCTCTTACATTTATTATATCTAACTACCCATTTATTATATCTAACTACCATAGTGAGTCTTATTTAATAATATAGTGGACCTAGTCCACCTTACATTGAATGGCCTCCACTATTATAACTATGGGCTCTCTGCCCGCCCACCACTACCTCTGTAGCTATCTAACAGAGTCATGATGTGGGATATCATACAGTTTCTAGAGTATTGTTTACTTCTCCATCTTCCACATCTAATTTAGATAGAATCCATGAAATGCACCGCCAGACATCCACACAATGGTCAGGTTCTAGAGGTGGTGACAAAGATGAGGTTGATGATGTGGTTAACATGGTTTCATTTCCTGGATCTAGACGTGTGACCAACACGGGGAACCTTCGTGCATATTTTTGGTCGACGATAATAGAATTCCATTAAAACAAATAAGACTCCCAGGTATTTTTTCATATTTTAACTGTTTCATGTTGTCCATCTCATACACAAATCATTTAGATTATTATTTTAAAATTAATGATCATATCTTTTTGTGTGTAGGAAACAAACATTTTTATAGGCACCTGGAGAGTAAGACCTTGTTGATTTTTTGGGAAACATTATGCATGAATAGCTTATGGATTATCTTGAAGGCCTATTTGGAGTAGACACTTTCAATAAAATAACAACCACCTCCACAGCGAGAGAATATTTAAAATATACGCGGGATGTTTATAGATGAAGCTTAGCAAGAAACCCTAGGTACGAGCATCCTCCCTCTATTCTAGAGAGGGAGTGGAAGGTGATCATTGATGATGAAAAAGAAAAGATATTGAAAAAATCAAGAGAAAAAATAACTAGTACCCTAAGGTAAATTACAATATTTTGATTTCAATACCTTTAATTTTCTTTAGATCTAAATAAAAGTGTGGTATATAACATACTTGAAAATTTTGATGATAGGTTTCCTAACACTTCAAAGGCAACCAAAGAAAGGATTTCCAAACATGGGCAACACAAGCTAGGTCAGGGAGACTACTTGAGGTTACAGTCATGAATCGTAAGTACCCAAACATCTTAAGAATATTATTTGTATCGAACTACATCTTTCAAGTAATTGCAACCAAAAACATTAAAAAAAATCTCTTATGCAATGAGGGGGATGACTTTGGAACTGAAACCACAGAGGAAGACCTCCAACTTGGTTACAAGTATGACTGTAAAGTCATGGTTGATCGTAGTAAAAGCATGGGTTAGACCCCAACGTCCAGTTTGCGGGATAAGGTAAATGCAAACCAATCCACATTAACCTTTTATTACTTATATAATACATAAATGTTTGATATCATCCATAACTTTAATGTCTTACTTTGTTTTAATCAGGGGAGCAACACTATCAACAAAACCATTAGTACTGGACAACGGAGTGTTGATAGTGCAACGCGAGCATAAGTTCATGGTACTCCCCAGTAGCCCCATCCTAGTGGGGTGCATCCCCAAGATGTTCCTGTGATTGAGTCCCATGACGGTAAAATGGTTGTATATTAATCATATACTTAATAATTTCGTACTTATAAATTTTGTACTTCTAATTTTTATTACGTATACATTTATGGTTTTGTCATTATAAATTTTATCATTTCAATGGCATAGAATGTCGTAGTTGATCCTCCTCGACTTGAATATCAAGAGAACATGGCACCAATTCCAACGGTGTCAACTAGTGGACTAGGTAAATAATTACATTGCAGAGTTTTTTTTTCAATATTAATGAACTGCTTTAATGATATTTAAAAATTGGCCATATAAATTTAATATTTTTTGTTTTTGTAGTTGATGGCCCCTCATAGTAGCCTCCACGCCATGGGTATGATACCAAGCATGCTTAGTGTGAAAGGACTGAAGCAACATCAATTGCTGAAGAGCACCTAGTAAACGAATATGATGTTGACACCCCTTCTCTCCTAGGGGTTGTGCAACCTCCCGGCCAAGGATATTCAAATAATTGAGTTGAATTAGCTCCTTTGGACCATGCTATCCCCCAAATTGATTTAACATAGCCCCCCTATCTCTTTAGGCACAGGTCCTATGGAACCTTTGGGTCCTCTTCCTAGTGCTTTTTATAATTTTAAACTGGCGAGCGCTAGCTCCTTCTGCTAGGCCCTTCTCCTCATACGACCTCAGGATGTGACCCAGGGCTTAACCTCTTTAAGTGCTTCGTGACTTCAGGCTTCGACTGTTTCTCCACAACACTTTTCCACAAATTTCCCGAATCTTCGAATCGACAAATACACCCTAGTATTATATCGACGACCAAGGCTCTTTCCGAGACTTCAGGACTTTTGTTCCTGTCTGCACGACGAACCAAATTTGCCAAAGTGCCACATCTCCAAACTATGGATCTTGTGCCACGGATCTTAAGAATGTATGGCTGGGATTGAATCTGACCTTCGTGCCTTTGAGAGTCCTCACAATGCTACACTTGGCTTTCTCCAAAGTGTCAGACCTCTGTATCTGCTACCACCTATCCTGCCTCGAGTCAACCATCCACAATACTTCAAGGCTTTAAAGATTTTCCATTACACCACAACCCAAATTACCCATAGTGTCAACCTTCTAGAGTGTTAGATCTTCTGACACTTTCCCTAAACTATCAATGGCCTATATCTTTTTTAGGCTCCAACAACTTCTTGCCCAACTGCTTCTCTTTGAAAACCCTCCGGAGTTCTAGAACTCCGAAATGATGAGATCTCCTGCCACATGTCCCTTTCAAAATATGACTAAGATCCTCTCTGTTGTTCAAAGCTTCGGTGATTCTGCCTGCTCTAACATTGAATGCTCCTAGGGTTTCGGTTAGCCGAACTCTAGGATCTATTGACACGTTTCTTCTGCGATGGATGGTTCCGATTGATTCAGACTTTGAGACTTCGGGATACTTGTCTCCTTTGCACATAAAAATGAAAAAATTTGAACTTGCGAAGTCCTAATATTGCTAGGGTTTAACCACTGAAAAACTTACCTGGATTGGACGACTTTCTTTGCTCGGGCCAGATCTAACGGCTGGGATCTATTCTCCCATTGCACACTCCTCCTTCAATTCTGGACTCATATCTAATGGTCCAGATTTCTCCCGACAATTGATCTAACGATATTCATAGCTCCTCCTCCACTCTGGATGCACTCTTCTTTTATGACGAAGGAAATTACTTGAGCTTTCAAAGGCTCGGTATTTTCTTCTGCCTCTGTAAGACCGACTATTCGGGCCTCAGCTTGCATTGCACCTCTTGAGCTTAAACTTGAAGTAAGTTCACTCGCACACACTTTGTGCTCCTACTGCAGTCTAGAAGTTAGACTGTACTCGGCCTTTTTCACTCCTTGCAGAGACTCTAGGCACAATTGCACTATCTCTCCCAAGTTTTGAATTTGAAACAAGTTAAATTTCGCACGCCTTGAACTTCTTCTATAATCTGGGACTCAGACTAGTTTTTTCCTTTTGCACTCCTTTCATAGGCCTTGTGCACACTTGCGCCATCTCTTCAGCTTAACCAACACTTAGAAAAGTGTGCTCCCTATGCACTTCTTGCACCTGATTGATGGAACTTCACGTTGTCCCTCTTGAGCTTATAATTGCTCAAACTTCTAAGGGTCTCGACTCTTTGCTTCCTTAAAAAATTCTTGTGCCCTCCTAGAACCCACACTCATTCTCCTGAGACTCGACCAATTCTTTAGTAGTGAGTTGGATTTCTGAATTCCTTGCACGGCTTCACCTACTGAAACTTTAACTCTTAAAATTTCACTTGCGCACTCCTTGTGCTCTCTATGTAGAATTGCACTGCTCCTCCTGAGCTTTAACTTTTGGTGCGCCCTCTTGGAAACCTTTTCATAGAACTCTGGATGGATTTCTCACGCACTCCTTACACTCGCTCAATGCACTCCTTGAAGAGCCATTAGAGTATTCAGTAACTCTGGTATATCTCCTTCAGAGTATTTAGACACTCTGATGTGCACTCCTTGCACAATTTTCCCTTCTGAGCTTCAAAATGGTTCTGGTGTGCCCTCTTGGCATGCTCTTCTCTGAACTTGCCATAGAGTTCAAGTGCACTCGTTGCACTAGCTTCAAATATTTTTCAATCACTCCGATGTCCACTCCTTGCATAAGCCGAAGACCCCAAAACTACTCAGAAATCCACAGATAGGAAATTCTATCTAATTCCTACAAAGGGAACATACATGCATCTAACAACATACATAAATAAACACATGGAACATTCTGAAAATAACCATTCATCACACATAAAAAGACAGACACCTCATATGTAGGAAAAACTACTTTTGTATTATATCTAAATGTTTTTGTACAAAAATTTACAATGGATGGACTGCAACATAGTCTTCCACACTTCTCTTCTCCTCTCTTGATCTTTCTAATGCTCTCTCCCCCTACTACCAACTCTCTCTCTAATGAATTTTGATACATTGATCTCTTTTAAAAAGAGGGACTCATCGAGCCTTCCCTCCAAGATACCTACTCGCATTAAATTGCATTCAATTTCAATCAATGGACGTCTAGTCCAAAATAGAACAATCCTATCTACCTGTCAACCAATTTAAGGTGACTCTATCTATAGCCTGTACAAAGGCATCAACCTGACTCTTCCATCTTTACAACATTTTAATTTCTTTAAATTAAATTTTAAATTTTAAAAATGGGAGGGTTGCGCCTCTCCCTTCCTTCTTGAATGCACTTTGATGTGCTAAACAACTAGCACTTTGCTGAGGTGGAAATATGCTCCTGCATCAGAAGACACGGAGATGCATGAATTACTTTAGAACTAGAAATCACAAATGAATACTAAAAGAAATTGATGATGTATAATAATTTTATAAGACAAATAGATGTACATTATATAGATAGTATATTTGTAACATATTTTGATGATAAATATCATTTATAAAAACTCTTTTTAATGACATATGCCTTTGAATGATAAACCTCATTTATAACTTTACAATCACTTTTTATCAAGTTTGAATATTTTTCATGCATATTGTTTAGTAGAATATAGATTGGGTATTGGGGAATTGAGAGTGATGTGAGGGGGGAAGAGGGGCCATAGGAGCTATTGAGTCTCCATTTTGACACCAAAATTACCCTATATTACCCTTTATCTGAGCCTATTTTACCAAGGCTATGTTTATATAATTGACTGTTTCCTCCACAAATACACTTTATGACCTTGTCCATACGCATAGAGAGGTAAGTTATGATTAAGGCATGATTTGTTTAGTTTTCTTGAGTTAATTAGATTAAATGCTTGATTATTTATGATCCTAATCACTTTGACTCTTAAGCAGCTTGATATGGTACATCACTATTTTGGTACTGCAACTATGGCACGATACAATACCCAGTCTATTCCGGTACCAAGGCTCCACCTATTATGGTACCAAGGCTCCAGCTTCATCCGGTACCAGCTCTCCAGCTCCATCTGGTACCAGCTCTGCACTTCCTTTGGTACTAGCTCTCCATCTCCATCTGGTACCATCTCTTCACTTCAACTGGTACTAGCTCTTCACCTCTTCCGGTACCAGCTTCATCCGATACTAGCTCTCCAACTTCATCCGATACCATCTCTGCACCTCTTCCGGTACCAGCTTCATCTGATACCAGATTTCACCTATTCCGGTACTAGCTCCATCCAGTACTACCATCGCTTTGGTCTGGTACCCATAGTTGTGACTATTTTCATCCAGTAATAAACCCTTGCCTACAAGACTATAGTACTATTTGTTATAATCCGGTACCAACTGTGTTAATCTGGTACTAGACATAATTCAAAATTTTTGAATGTTTCTAGAAGAAAATCGGGCACATGGGTTTTGTCCAGAATGATGTTTTCATGCAAATGAGTGAGTTATAATTAACCCATATCACATGTGTGGACCTCCATCTCAAGGGGAATGATTATGCCAAAATTAGCAAAAAACTCAAACTGCCAACTTTTGCCTCGATTTCCGTGAATATGGTATCAGATCTAGAAATTCGAAGATATGAGTTTTGTCTAGAATATGGAAAATTTAGTAAGATGTGGGAAGTTTTTTAAAATTAGAATTGGTTTGAGAGATATGGGTGGAGCCCTAACTCGAATCTGCCCAAATTGATAAAAAAACATAGATTTGTGGGATTTATCCTAAAATTGTGAAAATTGTTTTCTGAGTTTGGGGATTCAGTTTCATCCATTCCTCCATGGATTTTATGTATAAATAAGACCTCATAGGTCTAAGGGATGGGATGTAATTAAGCAAGTAGCAAGAACCAAATGATACATATTGTCTTAATGTACAGAATGCTCAACTCTTGATTCAATTAATCAATTGAAGGAACACACATGTTATTTTGTGCAATTCATGGGAAGGAGTAAAGTGTTTTAGTCTACAATATATTTAGAGGTACCTTGTTGGTTCGACAATGTTATGAACATAAATATACATATAAATAGATATTCATAACATAATAATTAATTAATAAATAATAACTATTAATAATGAAATGACATGTCTCAAATGACATGACTATTGGTTAAGGGCACCCCTATGTGGGTATATAAATGAGCCCTCATTCGAAATTGTATATCATCTTATCTTATCTTATCTATTCATATTTTATACATTATTCCTACATGGATTATTATGTTATATTCCAAGTATTTTGGATTATTTGTGCATGACGAACTTTGTTCGTCTCATTTGGTATCAGAGCTTCATTTTGCTGATCCCAGCCTTTGGCTAGTCTCTTTGTCAGACCTTGTCTGAATCGGCTTTTGGACAACCCCATCATTTTAGAGTTTCTTTGATATGGTCATTGATTGTAATCAGGCCTTTGGCCACCAGACTTTTGGTCATATTTTTTTTCCCTTAGCAACAAAACTGTTAGACTTTTGGCCACCACACTAATTTGGAAAAGTTTCTCAGCTTCAAGCCCTTGGCCATTTTACAAATCAGAAATTTCAAAAGTTTTGTTGAAAGAAAGAATTACACCACTACAATTTATCAGAGTTTCTTTGTTCTCTGGTTTTTGACCACTAACAACAATTACTAAAATCATCAGAAATTATAGTGAATGAAGAATAAAGTAAATTAGAAAATTAAAAGAATATTGCAAATTGCTTATTGTCCACTGCTGAAAACACTATTTTATCAAGTCACATTTGGTATTAAAAGTCCATAAATTATGTGAAAGAAGTACTCTGCTGCTAGAATAATCAATATTTCTACCATACATTGTAGCAGCCACATTGTCCTATCATCAATTCTAATTCTGTACAAACCGTACTTCCAATCCACAGAGTCCAATTTTAAACTGAAAATAAAATAATCCTAAAAAAAAAAAGTCATATGGTCAATAATTAAATTGATCTTATAACCGTTCGTATATCCGTACAACCACTAGTTGATTTCAGCAATCAATTCGTTGGAATTCGTCTTCCGTACTATTAAAAAAAATTAATCCGTCCAGAAATCCTACAACCATTGAACCAATCCGTACACCGTTTATATATTCCATTTAATTCATGTCTGTAATTACCAACAACAACAAATCACTCTACACAACCACCATTTATGTAATCTGTACACTTTCCACTACAATCACTGCCCGTACACCATACTTCCATCAGTCTATCAACAATAATTTTTGTTCCGTACGATTAAAAAAATAAATTAATCACTATACAAATCCGTATAGGGATAGAACCTATCTGTACACCGTTTAAAAATAAATTGAAGGTCGTATCCATTGCTAAGAGGCACGACCGTATAGTCGTGTGATTCAAGTTATTGAAAATTAAATTGAATATATTACGAAAGTATTATAAGTGGCAGAAAAGGTTTTGTTTTTAAGATTAACATAAAAATACAAATATAAAGGTATTTTTTATATTAAAAGCATTACCTTTTTAAAGTACAAAAAATTATTTAAAAAAGACAAATATTATATTATATTTGCAAGGGAATTTTAGTAAAAGAAGTATAAAGGGAATTATTCAAGGGTAATTAAAGTTCTTAAAGGTGATTAAAAAAGTTCAAGATAATTAAAAGTGCCCACTATTAAAAATTATAAAGGTCAATTAAGAGGGATAAAAGGTAATCCTAAGTGCCACTTTAAAGTTAAAAGGGGTTAGTAAGGAAAATAATCAAATTTCCTAAGAAATCAAATTGACTTAGAAGGGTTTTAAGTCCCCATTAAAGTAAAATTTATAAAGGTCAAAGTAAATAAATAAATAAATCATTATTTCATTACTAAGTCAAAAAGGGATTTGAAGGTTGAAGTGAATAAAATAAGGTTATTTAAGATAGTAATTATCGTAAAATATCGACAAAAAAAACAAATGGACAATTCTAAAATGCCGAAAGGAAGATTTTCTTATGAAGGATGTTGCATTTCAACTTACGGGTTATTTACATTAAAAGGGATTATTCAAGGAAGAGAGGTTGACATCGCCATCAACATGACCCGGGATGAAAATTTTATTAATATTAATTTGGCGAATCAATTATTTATTTCGGAGCATAACATAAGTGAAAACACAAATATTGTTTTCAAGAGACAATATGAAATTAAAGACTTGAAAGTAACAATTTATTATTATGAATATGTATCTCAATTCAATGTCACAACTATGTATAGAGAAGAAATCAACATTATTATCAGGCTACCCTGGCTTAAAAGTCTAGGTACCTTCTTTTAAACATAGAAAAAAAGTTTGTGAATTTTCCCTATAAAAAAAAGATGATGACTCTTCAAGACATTACTATGAGGTCAAAATCGATAACACCTTCATCAAAATACTTTAAAGATATCTCGAAGGTGATCCTTCCAGATAATCAAAACTCGATATCAAAGATGCAAAAAGAATATGATGAAGTTATTGCTGATAAAAACCAAGAAATATCTCTCTTAAAAAATCATAGTGAAAAACTTCTTACTCAAATTAAGATGTCAAGGGATACAAAACATGTCCAGGAGTTGGAGCAAGAGAATCAAGTTCTCGGGAAGAAATTATCATGAAATGATGAAGAAGCTTCTCGTTTGAAGAACCTTAATAAAAAATTGCTTGAAAAAATTAAAAAGATGAAAGATGAAAAGCCAGAGAATCAAAATATTATAAATAAAGTCGGAAAATCAGAAGATGAAGAAGAAATTTCATGCCTAAGGGTTCATAATCAAAATTTACTAACACAAATTAAAAAGTTGAAGCATTATAAGAAGAGTTTACAAGAAAAGCTAGATCGCAAAGCATAATTAGTCGATAAGGAAACAATGACAGCCCCAATCAAACTTACAACTCAAAAGGAGGCAAATTGAGCTGATGTAAAGAAGTTTTCAAATGACGAGGTACAAACAAGCCAAAGATATGAAGAAAACTCAATTCCAAAAGTTAATCAAGAAAAAGATACAAGTATACAAATTAAAGATCAAGTTGTGAGGATTCCTTATCGACATCCTAATCACAAAAACCAATACTTCAGCGAAGCAATGTATAAACATAAACAAATAACCACTATGTCAAAGAATATTACTTCCACTACAAGCGTGGGTCAAAATAGAAGCTATCAAGGGAGTAGAAATGTATCAAGTTCTTTCCAAGAACCCTATAAAAACCCAAATCCACAGAAGATCGAATTAGGATGGGCAGACTCCTTTACAATTCGACAGTTCTGCTCAGCGCTTAGAAGATCCTATCGTCTCAGGTCCTCAATGATTACTAACTCAATAATGAAGAAGCACGAGACAATAATTACAAGCTAGCACAAGAGATAAGTCTTCCATAAAGTATGCTTTGAGGACAAAGCATTTTTAAGGGGAAGGTAATGTTATGAGCATAAATATACATATAAATAGATATTCATAACATAATAATTAATTAATAAATAATAACTATTAATAATGAAAGGACATGTCTCAAATGACATGACTATTGGTTAAGGGCACCCCTGCGTGGGTATATAAACGATCCCTCATTCTCAATTGTATGTCATCTTATCTTATCTTATCTATTCATATTTTATACATTATTCCTACATGGATTATTATTTTATATTCCAAGTATTTTGGATTATTTGTGCGTGACGAACTTTGTTCGTCTCAGGCAAGGGACCACCGCCCCAACCAAGGTAAACCTCCTTGTACATGTTTTTGTGTGATTGTGTGAGTGTGAACATTTAACAGTTGTGTGTTGTAAATGATTTCAAATGCATTTTAAGTTCAGTACAAAGTTATTTGATTCTGAATCAGTGTGAGTAAATGATTAGGCCTTGAATAGAGTAGATAATTCCATTTCCATTTCTGCAGATTGATATTTAGGTAACAAGAGTTGGATAGATGTGTGTGATTGTTAAATATGCAATTGTTATTGTTTTTAATTTATGATTGTGTCTCTCTTAGTACGTACATGAATCACAAGACTTCATCTCTCACCTTCATGCTCCATGTAATGAAGTCTTTCAATCATATTGACTGCCTCCTGTATTGAAGAAGATTTGATTGGCATTTATAAGGTTAAGATTGATTTCTTTCTAAGAGTGGATAAAGTGGATTTTTGATTGTTGTTTCAAATGCTACAGGGAACAAGATCTTAAGTTCATCTCTTCATTTCATGAGCCTATAATGAGCAGATCCATCCCTTGAACAAGAATTCTGAATTATACATTTATTGATTAGTTTTGCTTTCTAGATTTTGAATTGTGTGAAGAGTGTTATCATTGAAGTGTGCCCAGATTTGCTTGTTAGTCATTGTTAAGAGTAGTAGCTACAGATAACTAAGTCAAAGTCCATGTTTCCACTTCATGATCTTGTAAATGGACAAGTCATTATCTGAGAAAGATATTTTGAATGCATGATTGCTAAGGTTTTGTTTGCAAGTTTTTCTTTGTGAATTTTTAAATGAGTGGAGAATGTTATTTGAAGAAGTGTGAAAACATATTATTTTATTATTGAATGTTTATTATTTATTCTATACTCATTAGACATAGATAGACCACATGTTTCCAACACATATAGTGCATCAAATCTACTGATTACGAATCTTGGTCGATAATTTATGTTTGGTAATATATTATGCATATAATTGCACCAACATTTTGGCGTCGTTGTCGGGGAGTTGTAAACAGTAATAGGTAGTATTTGAATCAGATTGATTTAATGGTTTTGGATTGGTTTTATGGATGACCTAAGGGCGAAGAGAAGATGGTAAGATGTGTGGGAAGAGCCCATGCATCCACTTTGGTGGGGTTTCTCCAAAGTTAGGTTGTCCTCTCTTCTTTTAATGCAAGTGTGTTTTTCCTTCTTTTATGCAAAATTGTGTTTTCATGATGGGCTAGCTTGTGTGAATAGATAACCTGGTGACAATAGTGTCCCATTAACGCAAGGAGTTCAAGTTGGTGTGTTTTATTTTTTCAAATAGTTTTAAAATTCAGATCCTTGATGATAAATCATTTTTGGGGTGTTGTAAGAACCCTCGAGTTCTAATTTGTGCTGCGAGATAGGGATCATGAACTTGCTAGAGTAATTCAAGGATGATCAAGAGCTTGAAGAATGTTCCTCCAAAAAATTTATCGCATTCTAGCAGTAGCTGGGATATCCGCCTCTCAGGAAGTGCATATCTTGGCAGCAGTCAAGAATTTAGTTGTCTCTACATAGGAAGATTTAGAAGTCCCATCAGATTCCTCTTGTCAATTTGTTGAGGAGACTAAAGAATCATGGATAGAATTCAATGGAGAGAAACCAGTGGAACCTGAGATTGAAGAGTCCTTAGCATGCCTCTCGGCAGATCCTGTATGTACTCCAAAGACCAATCATCTTGAAGAGGATAATCTGCATAGCATGGTAGAGGAGGACATTTAGTGTGACCTAAACAAAGAAGAGAAACAAGAATATAGTTATCCTATAGAAATATGGTTTCAATTAGTTATTAGGTCACACCACTCTTTTATTTTTCATTATTTCTTGATCTCATCATCAAAGTAGCTGGTCTTTCATACTCCGGTATGCATTAAAATTTATCTTTTAAACCTGAGTATGGATATATTTATAACCATGTTACGCAAATGGATTCACTGGAAGTATTCCTATACTTGAAGGACATTTTCTTTTGTTCAATCAGAGTAGGATAGGTAGATAAATAAATAAATGTTGCACACAAGTGCAATACAACATATCTTTCATATTTTTCATAAATGGGAATGTCAAAAGTTAATAAAGCAATTAGTTTAAGATCTTTTGTTCCTATAGTAGATTTCTTTCTAAAAGTTATGATAATTTTGTTTGGAATCTTATGAGAAGGTAATCTCTTCATCCTTTGAATGCACACATAATATTGGAAGGGTTTCAAAAGCGGAGAAGGGTGAAATCATGAAGGTGGGTTACACTTTTGCTTGTTTTATGACAAAAAAAACTGTATTTTCACAAGTTATTCAACTTCTGACATATAAAAGTATTTTTTTTATTTAGAATTTCACTTTACAGTAAAAACAAAACTTGTGAATAATTGTGTTATCTTTCTAATGACTATTTTTCAAATTTTTTTTATCACGATTTG
>JASDQU010103962.1:153999-169137 GCA_032191745.1 Picea mariana
GTGCTTTTGGCGCCTTAGAAGTAGAATACTTGGGTCATCTGGTTGGAAAATATGGCGTCAGGGTGGATCCTAAAAAGATTGAATCTATGCAAGACTGGCCTCACCCAAAGACTCTTAAGATCATGCATGGATTTCTAGGCTTAACAGGGTATTATTGCAAGTTTGTTAAGAATTATGGGAAGATTGCAGCACCTCTCACTGCTCTCCTAAAAAAGAACTCTTTCACTTGGACTCCAGCCACTGCTCAAGATTTTCAAACCTTGAAGAGGGCCATGTTCACCACTCCATTCCTTACCCTTCCCTATTTCACAAAGACCTTTGTGTTGGAATGTGATGCCTCAGGGAAAGGAATTGGTTTTGTCCTTATGCAAGAAGTTTGACCTTTGGCCTTTACCAGCAAGAAAATATCTACAAGAAACATGGGCAAATCCATCTATGAAAAGGACATGTTGGCTATTCTGCATGTCATGGATCTGTTACATCCTTATCTATTGGGGCAACCATTCCAAATTAAGACACTCCATCAAAGCCTCAAGTATTTTCTAGAACAACATATTTCCTCCCTAGAACAACAAAAATGGGTGACTAAACTTTTTGGATATGATTATGAGATCATTTATAAGAAAGACAAAGACAATGTGGTTATAGATGCACTTTCCCGAAAATATGAAGATGAAGGATCCCTTTTTTCTCTTTCATTCATTGTAATAGATTGGCTCCAAGCCATTCGCCAGGAATGGCTACAAGATCCCAAAAGTTCGTAGTTGATCCAACAATTGTAGTCCAATCCTCCAGCTTCCCTAGGGTACTCTTGGCTCCATGAGGAACATCGATACAAAGACCATTTGTATTTAAGTAAACAATCAAATCTTAAATCCACGGTACTTTATGAGCTTCATGCTACACCCATAGCAGGGCACTCTGAGTTCACCAAAACCTATGACAGGGTCAAAAATTCCTTTTTCTAGGATGGTATGAAACAGGAAATTCGTAATTTAGTAGCTGAATGTGATGTGTGTCAACACAACAAGGGATAAACAGTCAAATCGTTGGGCACACTACAACTGCTTCTGATTCCACCTACTATTTGGAAATACATTTCTATGGATTTAATTACCGACTTACCCAAATCGGGAAATAAATCCGTCATCATGGTGGTTGTTGATCGTCTTTCCAAGTATGCTTATTTTTATGCCCTTCAACACCCATTTACAACATCCACGGTGGCTCAAATATTCATGGATCAGATCTTCAAGATTCATGGCATGCCACACTCTATTGTTTCTTATCGCGACCCAACTTTCACAAGCAATTTTTGGCAAGAACTGTTCAAGATACAAGGCACATAATTGCATCTCAGCACAGCTTATCATCCTTGGAATGATGGCCAAACGAAATTTGTCAACAAGTGTTTGGAAACATATTTGAGGTTTTTTTCCTTGGAAAATAAAAATTAGTGGGCTCAATGGTTACCCCTAGATGAATGGTGGTACAACACTTCATACCATATAGCTACATGCATGACTCCTTTTGAAGTGGTATATGGATAGAAGCCACCTTTAGTTCTCTCATACTTACTGGGTGCCTCGAAGGTCCAGGCAGTTGACCTAACACTTATAACTCTAGAGGCTATTCTCCATACCGTCAAAGAGAATTTGGTCATGGCACAGAATCGCATGAAGCAACAAGCAGATCAAGGTCGCTCTGAACATCAATTTGCAAAAGGGGATCAGGTGTTTCTTCAACTGCAGCCTTACAAGCAAACTTCCCTCAAGGCCGAGCATTTTCAGAAGCTAGCGCCGAAATTTTATGGTCCTTATACCGTGCTCAAGTGTGTGGGACAAGTTGCTTATCGGTTAGCTTTGCCCAACCATTCGAAGCTACATCCTGTTTTTCATGTTTCATGCTTAAAGAGGGTGATTGAAGCTAAGTGCCAAATTAAAACCAACCTTCCAGAGTTAGCTGAAGAAGGATCCATTTGGCTACAACTAGAAGCAATTTTGGACTAATGTGAGCTTCGCCTACGTTAGAGAACTATCAAGGAAGTGCTAGTCCAGTGGAAAGATACAATGC
Source organism: Picea mariana (assembly GCA_032191745.1). Taxonomy (NCBI): domain Eukaryota; kingdom Viridiplantae; phylum Streptophyta; class Pinopsida; order Pinales; family Pinaceae; genus Picea; species Picea mariana. The sequence continues at coordinate 156,073 of JASDQU010103962.1, forward strand.
CAGTAGACGCCACTTGGGAACCAACTATCATTCTGCAGCAATTTCCTCATCTCAAGCCTTGAGGACAAGGGAGTTTTTAAGGGGGTGGACATGTTAGGGTCCTAACCCACACATAGGTAGAACAATGTATTTGGATGTAATAAAGGTCAATATTAATAAGGCCTTTCAATAAAATAGAATAAGGCGGATGTAAGAAGATCTTATAGAAGCTTCTGCTTCTAGATGGATCTTCCTCTAGATGCTTCTTTTTAGTATAAATAGGAGTCGAGGGTATGAGAACCCTAGCTTGGATATTATTGTAATAGAGCTCTTCTTAATTGGAGGTTTCCCCCTCAAAGAGGCCTATGAACATTGCTTTCATATTCAAAGTGCTATTTCTGTTGTTATTCTTATATCATTTTAGTGTTATTGTGGTGAATGTTATAGTTATATTGTTGTTATTCTTTCATTACTAGCATTTTAGTTATGTTCTGCATACATTTTATATCTGGTATATTACAATCTCCCTCCGTGCCTTCGTCGTCAACCCACATAGAATTTATTTGCAAATATTCAGCGGTAGAGTTTTTTGAATTTCACCCATTAATCGTATTAACTGGTTGATACAACTGGTAGGAACACTCCCGTTATATTCTTTTGAGTCATTGTAAAAAAGGTTATTTTGTGCATGAAGGTGTTTGAAACATCTAGAGGAGTGAGACAAGCAATCCGGGGATAGCTTCCAAGGTCCAATGAGTATTAAACAATATTTTAGCAAGCGTTACAGGTATGTATAGGTCTATGGATGTTTTATGCTTCATTTCATACATTTTTATCCAATTTTACTTCATACACTTGCCTAAAGAATCATTTTTAGTTGCAGGAACGATACCTCCGAAGAAACCCACCACCAGGAAATCTCCAAGAACACCAAATCTACAAGAACCAGAGATGGGAGAATGTTCCTCCCCAATGGTTGCAAGACAGTTGGAATTTTCTCCAAAGACGGTGCCCGTCATAAAAACAACCACCAAGAAGGCTTTCGTTCAACCCCTAGCCTTTGGAGTCATATAGGTGAACATTGGGACCAAGACAGTATTCCCGCGCTGGGAAGAAATTTTCAAGAAAATCAAGTGGGAGGAATTCCCTGAATATTCCCTCCACATTGATCCTGTTATGAGAAGACTCGACGATGAAGTCCTCTCGAATGTCCGAAAGGAATATCTGCACATGGTGGCAAGAAAGAATTCAGTATTCCCCTGCATCAAACTCTTTAAATGGCTTATCGATCACACTAACACACAAAGATGTTTAATTAATGATGACAATGATGAGTGTGTCGAGGTTTTCCTCCCAGTGGAAGTGCAAAATTACTACAAGATTAGAGAGCCGAAAGAACGACTAAACACTGATTTTGTTGTAAACTTCTATGAGAAAAATGACACCAGCAAGGCAATGGCGTCGTAGTGGATAGAGAATAAAAATTTCACCAATCAGACCTCTGGCTAGTACCCTACTTCTAACCTGAGGGAGCCGTACATCTATCTAATGGCCCTCCTTTGCCGATTGCATGGGGAGAAAGACTGCTTCAGGTTTTCAAAGCCTTGGATGCCTCTAGATTATATGGTATCCATTTCTGAAATATGTTTTAACTGGGGTGGCATCATCTTGAAACAGATGAGCACTTGCATACGAAAGGCTCAAACATCGAAAGAGGGAGAAACCCCATCCTTATATATGGATTCTTATCTATTGGACGTCATTTGTGCCAAAAATATATTCGCCAAAATGAACTTGAGTTGGAACACATCAGAGCTCCTGGTCCATGTGTATTTCGACATCTTGTGGGAGAATAGGTACAAGAAATCCTACTCTCTCATATGTGATCAGTTTATCTCATGTATTTATTTCTTGTTGTTCAATAAAGAGTGCCCAAGGCTATTGGATGCGGCCAAAAAGGTTGTATTGAAAGTTGGTCATTGGTATCTAGATGAGCATGATACTTACATGAGGGTTTTCGACGTCACCAGAGCACCTCATCTGTTACCTGTATATGTCCCTGATCGACTAGTAGTTGGGGAAATCTATTATTAGACCATCCTGCAAGGTTATAATGCTACTTTGGTAAAGGATAAGAAGTGGGACTTCATACCCTATGGGTTTCATTTTGGTTTCTACATGGTAAAGTACATTGCGTAGGCCAAGCAAGAAGGGTTAATCCAATTGGAGTTCTGATTCCAGATTGGTCATTTTCATAAGCACGACCCCAAGGGTCTGGTCCTGAAGCACACATCACAAGTATCATCCTACTGGGCATATTCCCATGATAGGTTTGAGGATGAGATCTTCACCGAAAATGCTCAAAGTTGGGATGAGGTGGTGGCAAGGATGGCTGACCCTAAAGAAAATAGGATTAAGGCCATGAGTTGGGATGAGCAAGCAACAGTCTTGGAAAAATTAGATCAAAAAATCATCAAGGCCAACAAATAAAGGATAGCATCCAAATCAGTCAGAAGGGTTAATCCAATTGGAGTTCTGATTCCAGATTGGTCATTTTCATAAGCACGACCCCAAGGGTCTGGTCCTGAAGCACACATCACAAGTATCATCCTACTGGGCATATTCCCATGATAGGTTTGAGGATGAGATCTTCACCGAAAATGCTCAAAGTTGGGATGAGGTGGTGGCAAGGATGGCTGACCCTAAAGAAAATAGGATTAAGGCCATGAGTTGGGATGAGCAAGCAACAGTCTTGGAAAAATTAGATCAAAAAATCATCAAGGCCAACAAATAAAGGATAGCATCCAAATCAGTCAAAGAAGTGGAACCTCCTCAAGAAGCCACTGAAACAACACATATTCCCCAAGTAACCCCGGTACAAGATAGGAATTTCTTCGAGGTTCAATCTATGCAAGGGATGGGGGGACTCATGTATCAATAGGCCCAAAAGATAATGAAACAGATGCAGGATAACCCAAACCTCATTATATTGGCAAAGCTTCCGACCGATAGCCTAGAAGAAAGCCCAGCGGGGCTAAGCGACCCTGATTTCATGAACCTTGATAACATCAATGGGTTAGATGACCCTGAATCCACAATGCCACTGGCTGGCTCGTAGGTAGGTGTGACGAATCAACCAAAGATAGGTCATGTATAAGTAGAAACAAGTGCACCCAATCCTTTGAGCATGTTTATAAATATATATAGTGATGATGAAATCTCGGAGGCATCTCACAGGACCCTTGTCCGTGTCTAAGAAGAAAAGGGACCTGAGAATAATTCTTCTCCTTCTCCTAAGGTCCAAACCCAGGAGATCCCATGAAAGGAAATAGAAACCGAAACTATTCCTGACACAAAGAGGCTCGATGCACCAGAAACCTGAACAGAGAATCCAAAGGATAAGTAAGAACCAGATGAGCCAAATGAAGGATCCCCACAAAAGGAAATTGATGTTTCAACAGTCGATGAACAAGTAAGTATCGAGTCTTTTCCGATGCCTCTATTCCGCTCGATACTCATATCCATGACAAGAGAAAGGTGGAGGTTGGGCCTTTGGAGCACAACGAGAAAGTTTAAGAACCTGATCTTGAACAAATATACACCACCAAAAATTAGGGAAACACACTCACATGGGGTGATTAGCAGATTCCCAAACCTGTGAATGAGGTAGATGATATTTATGTGATCTCCTATGATCAAAAGAGGAAGGCCATAGTCGAGAGAAATACAGAGAAAAGGAGGATCGCGTTGGTTCTCTCCATCCTCATCACTACAGAGGATAGCTTGATAAACACAGAAAATGCCAGAACATCTGAGCTCCTCGACGTGGGGCTGGTACACTCGGATGCCACTTTGGACAGAGCCAAATGAGATGAAAAGGAGTTGGCCTCCTCTCTGAAGGAACTAGAACATTTGAACCACCTGGCTAAATACTATTAGGGTGACACTTAGACCAGGGTATACCTAAGAAGCGAGTTTGAAGAAGCTCACAACCAAGTCAAAAAAGAGAGGCACCTTTTCACTGAAAAGATAGTTGCACTCCAAGAAGACACTCTCATGGCACTCACAACGTGTAAGGATATGGAGCGGTGGCATGAAAGGGTGTAGCAAGACGTAGAGAGACTCAAATACATTGATGCAGTTCAACAGGGTTGGGATAAAAAAGAACACGACATCCAGATGTTGGGCAAAATCAGTCTTGATCGCATGAAGCGATTAGCCGGGTATTGGGCCAATATTTCTCAGGAACCACACTGATAAATTCAATAATAGTGGGCCAAATGCAAGAAACATTGGGGGAAAATTAACAAAGCAATAAAGGATATCAGACTCCCCGAGTTCAGCAACCCCGACAACTTCGTCGACTTGTGCGACATAGTCAAATCTCATACCAAGCAAGATTTATTATGGGTCGAAGAGCTAGTGAAGGTGACCGACACAACACCAGGACAAGTGCAAAGATTTATGGAAGAACTGATTAGATCTCAGACTGTGCTACAATAGTTAAACACTAGTCTAGTGAATTACCGAGCGCATGTGGTGGAGGTTAGAGGAATTTATGCAGCTCCGATGGAGCAACACAACTTTCCATGGGCCCAAAATTGTGATGAGTTGTTTATCAGTTGGTCGTAGTATGAGAAAAGTCACCCTTTCGAAGGGATATCTTGAGTTAACTGTTAGAAGAAGACGCCACGTGGCGAATTTTGTTTTGTTTAAACTACACTTAATTGTTATTTTTAGTTGAATTTTATGTTATAAATAAGAACATCGACCAATTAGTTAAGGGTTGATGGTTGTTGCAAGAACTCTTTCTTTTTGGTTGTTAAGAATTATTTTGAAGCTACCTTTGAATTGAGAAGTCCTTTTGGACCAAAGAAAAAGTTATTTTCATCAAATGCATGTGATTGGACGTGGAAAAGAACTGTTTCCTATCTCGTTTCATGAGTGATGTTTTAATGGGTAAGAGCTATTTAATCTATTTTCAAGTTATCTAGTGCAATATTTTGTTGTTCTTTACTTTAATGATGGGGATGAATCATGGTGTTATTATGTGATGGATGATTAAGTGGGTGAATTATTTTTCTTGCCATTGTCTTATCGCATATGTGTTTTCTTTCTAGTAGTTATTTTCTTAGACAGTAATTGGATGCTCACATGGTTAATGTATTAGTACTAGGCCCGTGGTGTAAAATTTTCATCTGCATGCTTGAGAAGCAAGTTATCCCAAGTTCATCCTCTTCCCCAGTAGTTAAGATTAATTCTATTTTATTGCCAAGTTGGTTTATACCGACTTACATATCAAATCAGTTTTACCCAAGAGAAAATACAAAAAGAGATAGTCTGAACTGAAGGAAGAGCCTTCACAAGAAAACATAAATCCCATTGATAAATTGGTTGAATCGCAAGATCTGGAGAACCATTCCACTATTAAACGCTGCAGAGTCTAATTGGGCCTCAGTGCCGGGTTTGGTTCTTGCTGTTGAATCAAGGGACTTAGGACCCATCAACAGATCCCATAGTCTATCATCTCAGACTGGGACAATAGGTTCCTCAATACATTTTGGTCCAACCTCTGGTCAATGATGGAGACCAAGCTCACCACGTCCACAACTTTCCATCCCCAAATTGATGGCCAGCCATAGGTCATCAATAGGATGATCGTACACATTTTTCGCATGTACAACTCAAAGAATCCACACACATGGGATGAGATCCTCCTCTATGTACAACATAGCTATAACCGAGCCCTCTATAGTTCAACCGATCATATCCCCTTTCAGGTGGGCTTGGGATTCTAGGCATTATGTCCCATTGACATAGCCATACCATTTGCAACTACTCAAGATGATTCAACTCATTTCCATTTTGAATTTGCCAAGGCAAAGAGCTTCATTGAGTGCATTCAACACATTCGCCAAAAGGTTCATGACATATTGGACAGATCCAATGCTAAGTACAAGCAATGGCATGATTAGCATCAGGTGTAATACAAATTCTAGGTGGGTGACAAAGTATGGATACATTTTCAAAAGGAGCACCTTGCTAGACCCCACTGCAAGCTTTTCCTGCTCCGATATGGGCCATACACCATCACCAAGGCTATAGGGAACAATGCCTTCGAGCTCAGTATCCCACCATTCCTTGTTCTGCACCCATTGTTCAATGTGGATTGCCTTCGGCCTTACTTTCCACCTCTACTCGACACATATGACATGACAAAAGAACTCACACCAACATAGTTAAACCCAGACTGCATGGAACAAGCCACAACTGATCGTATTATGGACACACAGATCAAGAACACCCACCAACACAGGATCAAGCTATATCGAGTTGTGAAGGCAATCCAACTCCTTCACTAGGGAAAGTGGCTCACCAGTGATCGAGGTGGATATCAGTGGCCACCCACCTTTTCCAACTATCTCAAAATAGTTTTCTGGCAATTTTGGTTATTTACAATTTTTAGCAGTTTTTAACTTTCGGGGCCATTTTGAGGCCCTAAGCGATGTTTTTTTTGGAAAACAAGCTTGCAATATAGAAGTTCCTTAGATATTGCACCTAAAATGAATCTCCATGATGATACCTTTCCAATGGGATATCATGCACCTAAAACATAGATCATTTGCAAAAGTTACGACCTCGAGAAGTTGATGTACTAACTTACCCAAACGGGGCCCACATAACTTTTGGCGCTTCATCTCCTAGGGTTAGGTTTTTGGATATCTAGGGTTTTGGCATTCCTGTCTATTGTAAAAAGGCCTTCAGAGCCTCATTTTAATCATCTTCTTACGAATGCGAGTATGTTGTAGGTGAATCCCCTTGCAAACAAGTGGATTCCCTCTTGGCCTCTAGACTCCTAAGGCCAAGACAGAAAAGTTCTTAACATGGACACTAACTTCCTTTTATATATAATCAAGCTAATGAATGAAAGAGAAGGGGAAATATATGTGCCTTATTAGCGGTGTTTGTCCTTGTAAAGTCCTGGATGAGCTTCAATCTTGGACTCCCTGATAGGTACTATAAAACAAACAAAGATACAATGGACATCCTACTCTACTGAGATTAGCTCAATCAAAGATCCATATATTGCAGACAAACTCATATGGAACAAGCACAAGTTTGAAAGAAACAGGCCAAGCATTGATTATATTAATGAGAACAAGTAAAAGTACTTACAATAATTTGAAAGAAGGTGCAACATCTTCTTCCAGTTCTCCTTGTCCAACCCCTTTGCTGACATAATCTCCACTGATTGCTTTGATTGCATCTCACTCATGAGATCATATGTTTGATGTAATTCCCAATCTCCATTGTACCATTCACCATGAGAATGTCTCCTTATATAACCTTGGAGAGGTCCAACCACTTGAGATATCTTTGGGATGAGTTGAGGATTCTTCTCCTTCAGTTGAGGATCTCCCCTAAGATCATGCCTTGACCATCTATTGAAATACAACTACCTTCAGGAATTGAGGGATTCTTCCCTTATTTGCCTCAACAAACCCATAATTTTCTAAAAAAGGGGTATCTCTCCCCCAAAAGGTTGCACAAGGTGCTCAAGCACTCCCGCAAAGAGGCTCAGGGAGTGCCAGCACTCCTTGATAGTGGGTAGGGGAGTGCTCCTCTCCAAAATTCAGTTTTTGAGTGTTTTTTCTAATGGAAAAAGGCTTGTACTTCCTGTCAGGTGGTTTCTCTTCTTCCAAACTAACCTTTTGAGGTGTCTTAAGTGTCTTTGAGATGTCGTTAGAGGCACGACATGGGCAAGATGGTAGTATGATGCTTATGACACTTGCAACACTTGTGGTCAAGATGCAACACTTGCAGACAAGATGCGAAAATTACAACACTTGTAATGACGACACTTGCGACACTATCAAAGTGAGTAATTTTGAGGTGTAATAGAGTAGCCGTGACATCTCTTCTCAGAGATAAGATGCCACCATTCTAGTGAGTCTTTCACTCTGTATTTTTAGAGTCTCTGTACATTTATTTCATTAACAAAAATCATGTATTACTATATCTATGTGTTTATGGTTGCATCTCTGATACATTTTTGTTATATTATTGGATATCCACGATATCTATGTGCATTTATTTATTATATCTCCGCTCTCATTTCGTGCTGAAAATAATCTGGATCAATGGTATCAGAGCATGCTTCTCTTGATCGTTTTTTTTAGTGCATGTCCCCGATGAGGTCCGAGTATAGAAAGTTGGATCTTGAGCTTGTCTCTCTTGAAGACAATCTCTCTCACATGCCCAAGAAACCCTCCATGGCAGAAGAAAAGATAAACAACGGAGAAAGCGATCCTATAAATCTGTTGCTTGAGAAATCTCTCACGTGACCGAGGGACGAAATGATGGATAATTTTTCCCACATCCTTCAATGCTTGCTGATAACATCATGCACATATTCATCAAGAGATCACTTTGGAGGCACCTCGCCTTTTTAGGTACACGTCAATTTTGATATTCCTATATTTGAAGGTCAGGTAGATGCAGATGCCCTAGATAAATGGTTAAATTTGTTAGAAGGTTATTTCTCTGTTCACAATTTTTTTGACAGAGAATAGATCATATTCGTGATTCTTAAGGATCTCCCCCATGCCAAAAATGGGTGGGAAATTTACTGGGAGCAAAGTTTCGTAGAGGAGTATGGAATATATGGGGCCGAGCCCAATTAGGATTTTTTTGTGGATGTGGTAAATGAATAGTATTACCCTGTTGGCAACTATGAGGACCAGTACATGATATGGACCACACTATGACAAGAGAGGGGACAAGCAGTTCTGGATTTCACCAATACCTTCCATAGCTTTCGCACCAAGATGGGTATCAAAGACTCCGAATGACATTTGGTTCTGAAATACTGTGGGGCTATACACATATACATCCAAACTGAAATGGATTTTCAGGACATTTCATCACTCGATGCTACTTATCGATATGTTGTTAAAATCGAGTAGAAATTTAAGCACCATAACAAATGAGATTTTGAGTCTGCAAATCTGAAACAAACAAAGTATGACAAAGACGACCCTAACAAATAGTCTCCTGAAAACCAATCCAAGCCACAGAAAAAGAAAGGTCATGGGAAGACAAAGAAGGACATCGGAAAATGGCATTATTTCCACAAAATCCCTTGGAAAAACACCAATGAATGTCACTCAAAACAGTCATTGGTGGATGATATCAAAGACAAGGAGTCGAACTATGATTCATAATCTGATTATGAAAATACTAGTAAAAGACAGATCATTGACGCATACCCCACTGCTATTGTCGCGACTGCAACAATTCAACTAGAAGAACCAATAGATACAAAAGAGGGGGAGCTCCTTTTTCATTCATAGATGTGGGTGAAGGGGACCCCGCTACATTTTATTGTTGATAGCGGAAGCCAGAAGAACCTCATCTCGACAGAGGTCATCAAACAGTTGGGATTGTCGAAAACTTCACACCCACAACCATACAACATCGGGTGGCTTCACCAATGATGAGATCTTCATGTCAGCCAACAGTGTCGATTGTCATACGACATCCAGCCCTTCAAGGATGAGGTATTATGTGATGCTTCCCCACTGGATGTCTGTGATGTTCTTCTCGGCCAACCATATATGTGGAGACACCATGTTGTTTATGAGTCTCAACCCCACAGTTTCATTATTTCTCTAGGGGGTGATCTCTACAGAATACCAGAGGTAGTTCCGACTATTGTTCCACCTAAATAGTGCCGCAAGGTAGTATCTCATACCACAAAATTCAGCTTCTTCACAATCTATTCAAAAGGTGAACAAAAGGATACTGCAACCACTACAACCTCGGCCCATGCACCTTCTATCCAACAGAAGCAGGTTGAGAAGATTAAAACAAAGTGTAAAGATTCCTTTTGTAAAAAATAATCTCATGTATCCAGACTAGTTAAAAATATCAAACCCTTGCAGCCACATGTTCATGACAACCTTCCACAAGCTAAGAAACGTAACTTCTCCAACAAGGCATGCAACTCATCAAGATGCAAATTCAGCAAATGCTTTTCCCTCTCCCATAGGCACTCAACACAATGGAGACCATTTCTTCCTAAGGAGGGAGTATTGATACAGGTGGATATCAGTGGCCACCCACCTTTTCCAACTTGCTCAAAACAATTTTCTAGCAATTTTGGTAATTTACTATATTTAGCAGTTTTTAACTTCCACGACCATTTTGAGGCCCTAAATGATGTTTCTTGTGAAAAAAAGTTTTCAATATGGAAGTTCCTTTGATATTTCACCTAAAATGAATCTCCACGAAGATACCTTTCTAACGGGCTATCATGCGCCTAAAACGAAGATCGTATGCAAAAGTTACGACCACGGGAATTTGATGTACTAACTTACCCAAACAAGGCCCACATGACTTTTGGTGCTTCATCTCGTAGGGTTAGGTTTTTGGATGTCTAGAGTTTTTGGCATTCTTGTCTATTTTAAAAAGGCCTGCATAGACTGATTGTAATCATCTTCTTGCGAATGCAAGTAGCCGTCACATCTCTTCTCAGAGATAAGCTGCCACCATTCTAGCGAGTCTTTCACTCTGTATTTTATAGTCTCTGTACATTTATTTCATTAATAGAAATCCTATATTACTATATCTATATGTTTATGGTTTCATATTTGATACATTTATGTTATATTATTGGATATCCATGATATCTCTGTGCATTTCTTTGCTATATCTCCGCTCTTGTTTCATGCCGAAAATAATCTGGATCAACCAGGGACCAAGTTCAACAAAAGTTTCTTCATCTAATATAGGAACTCAACGCAATGGGGACCATTGCTTCTTAAGGGGGGAGGAATGATCTAGGTGGATATTGGTGGTCACCCACCTATTCCACTTGGACCCCAACCATTGTTTCTTTCAATTTTCTTAATTATAGCACAATTTACTATTGTAGGCAGTTTTTCGGGTCCTGAACTTCTAGAGCTGTTTTGAGGCCCTAAACCACATTTTTTGGGCATCAAACTCTAGTGAGAATTTGTCCAACTAGAACTGAACTATTCATTATCATCATTTGTATTCCTCAGATAGATCTTTCTAACGATGTATCATATATGTAAAACGGAGGTAGTATGCCAAATTTACGACCATGGGAAATTGATATACCAATTTACCCCGACGGGGACCATATTCTGGCGTTTCATCTCCTAGGGTTAGGATTTTGGATGTTTAGGGTTTCCATTGTTTCTCAATAATATATAGACCTTCGAGCCTCATTGTAACATAGAGTTCAGAGGCATATAGCCGCCACATCTCTTCTCAGAGATAAGCTACCAGCGCGCTAGCTAGTTTTTTTCTATTATGTCTGTAAACAAATTTCAGTTCTTTGATATTAATGAAATGAAGTGTTTTTTCCATTGCATCTTTTTATTCATGATTATTTGTGTATTTTGTTGCGTTCCTGCATAAAATTAGATCAGTGGTATCAGAGTGGTATTCTTTTTCTCGATCCTTCTTTTCATGCCCCCAACGAGGTCAGGGTATAAGGACTTAGTGCTCGATCTAGTTGAACCTTTGCAAGATCAGCCTCACAAATCCCTCCAACTGCCCATGGGGGATGAAAAGAAAGACTAGGGAGTAGGATATCCTATCAAAATATTTCTCAAGGAGGCCCTTGAAAAATAAAGGAATGCGATGATGGATAACTTCGCTTAGATCCTTCAATGATTGCCCACTAGCGGCACATCTGGATCCAACAGCCCCTCTGGAGGTGCAACCCCTTTTAAGGTACAAGTAAACTTTGACATTCCCATATTTGATGGCCAAATAGATGAAAACACCGTAGATATATGATTGAATCTATTAGAAGGATATTTCTTGGTTAATGACTTTTTCGACCTGGAGAAGATTATTTTTTCATTGCTCAAAGCCGCCCCCCATGTCAAGGATTGGTGGGAAACCTACTGTGAGAAAAAGGATGAGGAAGAACGCTCTCTGTTCTCAGCTGTACCCAATTGGAATTATTTCTGAGATGCCATCAAGGAACAATACTATCCCTTGGGGAGCTATGAGGACAAGTACATACAATGGACTACGCTCCAACAACAAAGGGATCAAGATGTGCATGAGTTGACGAATTTGTTCCATACCCTGCACACAAAGTTGGGTATCAAAGAGTAAGAGAAATATTTGGTGCTGAAGTATCGCAATTGTCTACACAGATACATTCATGAGGAAATGGAGTTCCTTGACATCTCCTCGCTTGGTATGACATACCGATATGCTACCAAGATTGAGCAGAAATTCAAACAAAAGAAGCGAGACTTTGGATTTGTGAATTAAAAGCAAGCGAAAGGTGCCCCCAAACCGTAGAACAAAGGAAAAATCCAAGGCATGGAGGCTCAAGGAAACCTGCCAAATCCGCAAGAAAAGAACAACACCACGAAGGCGAATAAGGATACAGGAAAATGGTGTGAGTTCCATAAGAGCTCCAGTCACAACACAAGTGAGTGTCGGGCCAAATAGTCACTGGTGGCCAAGATGAGGGCTTCTGAATTAGATGCATGCTCCGACACTAAATTAGAACCTGAGAAGGGGAGTGCCAGAGGGAAGAAAATTATTGATGCAGAGCCCAAAACCACCTTTTCCACCATGAAGATCCAAAAGGAAGAACTGAAAGATCCAAAGGAGGAGGGGTGTCTCTTCCACTCCCAGATGTGGGTAAAGGGTTCATCACTACAGTTCATTGTCAACAGTGGGATTCCAAAAGAACCTCGTATTGATACCTCCTATTGATGTTTGTGATGTATTATTAGGCCAACCGTACTCTTGGAAGTGACATGCTATGTATGAGTCTCGACCTCATGTTTTTTTTTTTACCTTGGGAAATAAGTTTTACATGATACGAGAGGTACCACCACCTGGCGCTATCTTTTTGGTTACTACAAAACAATGCAGAAAGCTCATTTCCAAAACTGATAAATTAGTTTTCTTGATGATCTTACCTGAGGGAAAGAAGAAGATTATGGCCATGATACCTAGACATGGCTCCTCCACATGGAAACAACAAATGGACAAGGTCATGGAGGAGTACCCGGACATCTTCAC
>JASDQU010103962.1:208924-219289 GCA_032191745.1 Picea mariana
ACCTACACCTTTAGCCCATATTAAATTGTTGGGCTAAGAAATTACTCTATCCTGGGGCTATTTGATTAGGATTGAACAGTCTGATCAAATTTATTCACTAACTAACCTATCTACCTGGCTAAGATTAAACAGTTTAGCCAAGATTATTCACTAATCCTATCAACATCAATTCAAAAGGACCTGACCATGTTTAAAGAGTATGGCTCAAGTCATTGTTATTGCATGGGGTTTTGTTCATTTTTTCTTCTATGCCCTCTTTTATTCTCTTTTCATTGTTTCATGTTCTTTTTTCTTCTTTTTCTTTTCTTTTCTTTTCTTTTTATTTTCAAATCATTTGCAAGATGAAAAATTATTTGAAATCCAAAAAAAAATTACAAGGATAAAAGTTTTAGTCACCAGTCGATCCTATAAATTATAGGGTTATAACAGCGGCTCCACCTAGGGATGGTACCCTCCTTGTGAAGTGCCAAGAATCCTGCTTCTTGATGTCTCGAAAAATTTACTCCAGAGCTTCTTTCGCTACTTGATCTGTTTTATTTTTGAAATTTTTTATGACATTGTTCAATGGTTGAGGGCCTTCTCTACGAGCTTCAACCATCTGATCAACGTCACCCATTCATAAACTGCAAGTAAAGAAAAATGGTTTGTACAATCGGAATGGGTGGCAAGTGCCTTTACTGAGGTGGTGAGTAGTGCTTCAGCATCCTGTTGTTCACTGGTCCGCCTGGAAGGTCTGTACCATCACTGTTCTTGAGAAGAAAAGAGTTGTTTCCTCTGAATGCATGGATCATGAAGGGGAATATCCATAGGATATAAAGATTTATGTGTTTACCCTTATCTTCATTTCTAGCATACCATTTTAGTACCAAATCACCTAACTCAAAATCATCTTCTTTAGTTCTTTTGTCGAAAATATTTTTTATGTTCTCCTGGATGACATGAGTTTTGTGGTATACTTCTTCCTTGGATTGTTGCAAATGGATCATCTGGTTTATTCTTCTTTAGGAATCATTTGGCTCAAATTGCATCTCTTGCAAAAGTTTCATGACCGGGACCCCCAAAGAGGTAGGAAAAACTACTTCAGTACCATAGACCAACTGGTATGGAGACATACCAATTGACCTCTTAGTGGTTACTCTGTCATCCCAAAGCATGAAAACCAACTTATTATGCCATGAAATCTTATTTTCTTGCAGTGTCTTCTTAATGATATTCACCAGGGTTTCATTGGAAGACTCAGCCAGCCCATTTCCCTGAGGGTAATAAGTTGTGGAGTGTCCCAACGTAATGTGATACTGGCTACAAAAATCTATGAGATTTTTGGACCGAATGGCTACTGCATTGTTAGCTATAATTTTTCTAGGGCATCCAAAACAAGACAAAATATGATGTTCTATAAATTTAATGATAACAGAATCAGTAGCTTGCTTGCATGGTACATCTTCGATCCATTTCGTAAAATAGTCAGTGGCGGTGAGAATCCACTTGTGTTGGCCAGAAGGAGGGTGTATCTCTCTGACGAAGTCTAAAACCCATTGCTGGAAAGGCACTTCAACAGAGATGGGTTTGAGGGGCAAGGGCAGGAGCTTCTTTTTACCTTCAAACACTTGACATTTATGGCACAAGGTGACTTGTCGATGCACATCCGCAAACAAGGTGCGCCAGTAGAATCCATCTCTGAGGACATTATTTGTTGTATTCTTCCAACTCATATGCCCACCACAATATCTTGCATGAAAATCTTGTAAAACCTTTTCAGCTTCGTCTTTTAATAGGAAATTTAACAAACTACCCCCGGGATCTTTCCAATAAAGATTACCTTCTAGAATACAAAATTTTAATGCTTTTAATTTCAAAAACCTCGCTTTGGTTTTAGTCAGACTAGGGGGATCTTGTAAATTCAGCAAGACAAATATCAGTTATGTGTACCATGGAGAGTCTAGAAATACCTCCTTCATGCTTGGAGTCGCCTGCTCTCCCTACTCATCAACTGCATCTAAGGAATTAATATCTAGAGCATGGAAATTAGATTCAGCCATAAACTTTGCTAGACCTTGACCTTTGATTAGTTTAGTAGGCTTAATCTCTAAATCGTATTCTAGAATAACAACAATCCACTTTCCTCTTCTACCATCCGGATTATCTTGAGTTAAAATATCCTTTACATATGCATTTGGAACATAGGCAATGGTATGGGAATGGAGAATATAGACCGTAAAGTCTTTTATGGATTTCACCAAAGCGAAATCTTGTTTCTCCATTACTTTATAATTTAACACAACATCTCTCAAATATTTACTTAAAAATGATATGGGTTGTTCATACCCTTCGCTATTTTTCTGCAGTAGTACTGTTGCGATGGTGTGTTCGGATGCAAAAGAGAAAAGGTAAAAATCTTTGGTAAAGTCTGGACTAATCAACAGTGGAGCTTGTGTGAGTGCATGCTTAACCTGTTTAAAAGACTGATTGGATTCAGTATTCCATTTTATTTTTGTGTCCTTTTTCAACATATTAGTGATGTTCCTGATAAGCTCAGCCAAGTTGGGTATGAATCTTCTTAGGAAGTTTATTTTGCCAATGAAAGATTGTAGCTCTTTAATATTCCTAGGGTGTTCTAGTTTTTGGATGGCCTCTATTCTACTGGGATCCATTTTGATTTTGTCCTTAGAGATTATGTGTCCCAACAGTTTGCCTTCTTCTAACCCGAAAAGGCTTTTCTTAGGATTCAAAGAAATCCCAAATTTTCTGCACTTCTCAAACACACATCTGAGGTGCAACAAGTGTTCCTTGTCAAATTGGGAGTAGACCATCACATCATCCAGATAAATGACTATAAATCTCCCAAGCTCGTCCACAAAAGAAATATCCATTTCTCTCTGGAAAGTGGCACCAATGTTCATAAAACCAAAAGGCATCTTCACATACATGAAGGTTCCCCAAGGTGTAGTGAACGTTGTTTTCTCTTGATCTTCTGGGTCGGAAAGGACTTGGTTGTAGCCTGAGAAACCATCCAGTAAGGAGATCCTACTAGACCCAACCACCTTTTGTAAAATGTGGTCCAATTTGGGCAAAGGTTAATTGTCTTTGAGAGAGACTTTGTTCAGATTTCTAAAATCAATGCAAAGTTTGATCTCGCCCGTTTTCTTCCTGGTAGGAACTAGGTTAGAAACCCATTTGGAAAATCTCAAGGGGACTATGATTTTCACATCATATATCTTTTCGATTTCTTTCTCTATCATGGGAAGTAACTTGGGATTTATTCTCCTAAGTTTTTGTCTGAAAGGTTTGTTTTCTTCTTTTATAGGAATCCAATGTTGTATGCTACTTGTGTCGTAGGATTTTAAGTCTTCATAAGCCCAGGCAAAAACATCCACATATTCCTTAAAAAGTTAAATGTACTTGTGTTTTTGCTCAGGGGGTAGAGATTTGGAGAGTTTTATCATCTTGGGTTTTTCTTCTGTTCCTATGTTGCATTCTTCGACCTCTTTACCACTAGCTTTAATTTTTGTTTTTTTGGCTACATCATTAAGATCGAACAAGTCTTCTAGCAGAACTAGACCTCTGGGTAACGCATTACTTTTCAACTGTATAATACCATAATCTATCTCA
This sequence comes from Picea mariana, assembly GCA_032191745.1. Classification (NCBI taxonomy): domain Eukaryota; kingdom Viridiplantae; phylum Streptophyta; class Pinopsida; order Pinales; family Pinaceae; genus Picea; species Picea mariana. The sequence goes on from JASDQU010103962.1 coordinate 212,534, forward strand.
TTTTCATCAAATTCATCTGCATCTACTTTACTTTCATTGAACTCTTTGGAATATACGTTATTTACACTACCACTTTCAGAAACATATTTATTTACAATCTCATCATCACTTTCTAAATCTATGTTTGTACATTCGAAATCATTCTTACACTGTAGGAAGTCTTCAATTTGATCGTCATTTCCAAATACCTGCTAGTATATGATGTTGTCAAGAACAGTTGGTCTACACTTCACCTCCACTTTGTACTTTCACATGGGACGAAAAGGAATTTTACAGGTAGTTTCTGACGTAGCCAGCCCATCTACTAGTATGTTTTATCCTCTAGGAAATACCTGCAAGTCGATTTCAGTAAAGCACTGAAGAACATCCAAAAAAACATTATTTGATCCAGGTGGATATCAGTGGCCACCCACCTTTTTTGATTGGCTCAAAACTATTTTCTGGCAATTTTGGCAATTTACTATTTTTAGCAGGTTTTAACTTCCGCGGCCATTTTGAGGGCCTAAATGAATGTTTTTCGAGATATAGGTTCTCAATTATAGACAAATGCATTATTGAGCCCCCAAAATGAATCTCCTCAACGATACCTTTCCAACGAGCTATCACACGCCTAAAACGGAGATCGTATGCAAAAGTTACGACCCCGGGAAGTTGATGTACTCACTTACCCAAACGGGGCCCACATGACTTTTGGCGCTTCATCTCCTAGAGTTAGGTTTTTGGATGTCTAGGACTTCTGGCATTCCCATTTATTGTAAAAAGGCCTTNCCCGTTTATTGTAAAAAGGCCTTCAGAGCCTCATTGTAATCATCTTCTTGTGAATGCAAGTAGCCGTCACATCTCTTCTCAGAGATAAGCTGCCACCATTCTAGCGAGTCTTTCACTCTGTATTTTTACAGTCTCTGTACATTTCTTTGATTAATAGAAATCGTGTATTACTGTATATCTGTGTTTATGGTTGCATCTCTGATACATTTCTAGTATATTATTGAATATCTGCAATATCTCAATGCATTTCTTTATTATATCTCCGCTCTCATTTCATGCCGAAAATAATCCGGATCATTATTATAAGCCCTAATTATAGGGTGTTTAGCTGCATACTCACCTTTGATTTTCTTGATAATCAGTTCAGAATCACCCCTTACCATGATCTATTTGGCACCAAATTTCTTTAGTAGTTTCAGGCAGAGCATAAGAGCCTCGTACTCAACTACATTATTAGTGCATTGGAAATTCAGTTTGTAAGAATGATTCTCAGAATACCTTGATCTACGGTTATGCAACCAAACTCTAGCTCCAACTCCTTCTTTACTCATAGCACCATCAAAATCCATGCTCCAAAAATCTGCTGGTAGTTCCTCCCTCCCTACCATTTCCACCCTTCATGCCTCAATGATTGCTTTACTTTGTTTCAAATCATGTGTAACATCTTCCAACCGAGCAATTTGTTCTTCCAAATTACCATCATTGTATAGAATAAAAGAGTCTATATTAGAGTGTGCAGAGTACAATGGATAGTTATGTGGATTTTCTTGACTACTGGCCATATACTTCATCAAGGTTTCTCTATACAGTCTCATCTACTGTCGGAATACTGGGATGGTGGCATAGGACATATCTAGATGCAAGGCTCCTTTCATCTTATCCCCTCATGATCTTGACAGTAACATACCGTATTTTGGGGAAATATCTGCAACTACTATATCCATTACCATACTCTTTGTTGGGATTTGATCTAATGTAATGCATAAGTATTTGATTAGGCCTATACATTTAAACTTGCTGGAATCGAAAGAATGAAAATCTTTGTAGGGTCTGGTGACCTCGAGCCCCAACTTTTCCATCATGGCTTTGGGCGTCAGGTTGTGAGAAGCACCTGAATCTAGCATAGCATTTTGTAATATCAGATCGTGGATGATGTAAAAAGGGGATAATGCACCATTATCAATTTGACCATCAACTTCAGGACCAAATAGGAGCTTTGGTCAGTCATCAACAAGATTTAATGTGTCCGAGTGATTTATCGATCCAACATTCAAAGCCTTAGTACCTATATCGGGTTCGATGCTTAAAGATTTTAATCACTTGATACCTATAAGAGTTCGTGTTCATCATCTCGGATAGGGGAATGGGAATTTTTAATTTAGCTAGTTCCCCTTCAAGGATAAATGTGGTGGATGGTTTGCTTAAGGTCTGTACTTCTGGTTTATCTATCACAATTCTATGGCCGGGTGTCCTAGGTTGACTAATTGATGAAACTTCAGTTTGATTTTCTCTTTGTAGTATTTATGGAGTTTTTTATGTATGAGATCCAGCCTTGTTTCTCTCAGGGACTTTCTTAGGAAGGTTTTCCGAGGCTTTCTTCATTTCAGCAATCTTCTTCGAAGATTTCTTGTTTGTCTTCTTTCTCCTCAGGTTATACTGTCTGTGAACCTCCATTATAGCATTCTCAAAGCCCTGTTGTTCTGATTCCTCAGCTTCCTCATTTACCTCCATTTGTGAAAGGAGGAACATCTCGTGCTCTTCCTGGGTGAGGAAAATGGATTCATTATCATGATCGTGATCACCCATTAGGTTTATATGAGTGTCGTCAAACTCCTCTATTGCATCCTCCCCATCATCGACGTAATTCTCTTAGAGGGGAGGTCTGATATGCTGATCAGGCCCCCTCTGCTCTCTTTGATCTCTAGGATCTTTTTGCCTAATCTGGGGTGGATTTCTTCTAAAGTTTGGGTTTCAAATTTGAGGAGCAGCTTGGTTCTCCCTAGGTGGGTTTCTGTCAGTTACAGTGAGTCTCTCCAACATTTTATCCATAGCTCTGGCTAGAGAATATAGTTTGGCATCTGATGAGGAAGTATAAGGCTCTTCTTTAATAGTGACTCTCCTTTCTGTTTTATGAATATAGTCTCATCTGCACATCAGCTTCATCCACTTCCTATAAATCAAAATAATCGTTCATTTTTTTGACATGTTGTTGTGCATTTAGAGGACCAATACCATCAAACTGAGGGACTCTGGTTTGACAATCTTGAGGCATTTCATGTAAAGGGGAAACCAACACCAATGGGGCATATATCACTACCATGATTGGTGGAGGAGGCTTAACAACAACCTGTGTGACAGGAGAGGTAGTGACTGAAGCTATAGAAGATGAAGGGTTGGGAGAAAAGGAGTGACCTGGTTTAGATTTAACATAAATTGCAGCAACTGTCAAAGAAGGGAGTTTGACTGACAGATGAAGGTGGAGTTTCTCTAAGGCTTGACCAAGATTCACAACTAAGTCTTCAAGCTTATCAGATTCGAGGAGAAAACGTTGATCAACTTCAGCTCTGGGAGAGAGTATTTTAGGGGTCCTGGGCTGAAAGACGGTTTGATCTAAAATTGTTTCACTGAAAAAACTATCAGATTTTGTCCTGAAAAGGCTTTGTTGAAAAGATATATCAAACTAGAGATGTTGAAGAGAAACTAACTTATCTGCGAGAGAAGGGGACCTTAGAAGTGGACTGTGACTCCCAAAAACCTCTGCAGTGTTTTGGGAGCCAAAATTCTAATTTTTATTTTGTTTTTATTTATAAGAGAATATTAAACTAATTATATACAAACTTTAAAAACCTCTGAACATTATCTCTTTATATGTTTGGATTGTATGACTTGTTCAGAAATAAGGTTTTCTTTGTCTAGGGAAAAGAAATCGTAGGATTGAAAGATTGTTCAGTTTTCCCTAGTGGAGTCACCACTATGTTAACGCTCTGTAAATTCCTAGAGGTTGTTGGGGGAAGAAGAAATTTACCAGAGGCAACTTTATCCAACCACTTCGAAACTGGGATCTAGCCCTACCAGTTTCAGAGAGGGATCTCTCTATAATATTTAACCTTGTTTTAGTTTTCATATGTTAGGCTAGTTAGATTAAATGTGATTGTCTTGTTTGTTTTTGTAAGTTGGCTGAAAAAGGGTTTACACCTCCATTGGGCTATGGGGTCTGTTTTATAAAGATAGAGATTAGAGAACATATATAAAGATTCTTTTCAAAGGGCAGGTTAATGAAACTATTGGATTCTTCAGAAATAAAGTGATGGACAGAAGAAAAGGTGAGATTATCAATTAAAATAAAGAAGCAATTAAGAATTTTTTTATTGTAACATCAGAAGATAAACATTTATATCTTTAAAAGCTCAGAAATAGAGTACACAAAGGTAAATTATACAACTTTAACTCCCTTTAAATGATCAGGTCAAAAAACTAAATGATAACTAAGAAAGATAAACATCCAACAAAGAAAGAGAAAAACTTCACCAACAGTTAACACATAGGAATCCTGTGAAACATCTCTTTGTATTACTATAAGATCTCTTGATAAAAATTACAGTGCCTACAGCTAGCTAGGGTGTAAATATCAACCCTCAATACTTCAAAGTTTTAAGTAATTATAACAAAAATTACGAACGAACCTGTCATTAATGATCAGGACGTGGAAGACTCTAAGTCTAACTAACTAACTAACAAGATACAAAACTTTAGGAGTTGCCGATGATGTATCAAATTCTTCATGTTGATTATGGGGAAGGCCATTGGTGAGTCACCCACATGACTTTAACTGATCTATGTGCCAACTCAATCTGCACACCTCATCTCCTACTCGATTAAATTGCACAACTCTTCCCATCTTAGCTGACTTGGAATGGTGACTTTGAGTAGTCTCCGGTATACTTCATCCATTTCTGTGTACGTGGAAAAATTCAGTTTGACAATGAAAATATACTTGATCTCATGTTCTATGCTGAGGTCTGGCTGCAAAGTTTCTAAGAATGACTTGCCTGTTATACTGCCCTGTATCTTGGAAAACTTGGAACTGTCTTTGGCCACCATGGCCATCTTCTGTTCGTAATCAGGAAGAATCATCAACTTGTCATTTAGGACCAGTAGACCAGGAAGACCTTTCTTCTGCAAAGCCTCGATCTTGCTAAAGAACCTTTGAATTCCAATGTCCATGTTTTGGACTTTCTCCTCCAACGACAGCATCAGTCCCCTTTTGGTCAGTACTCTCTTGACTTCGAGGATGGTTTATGTCTTGTCTTCAATATTCAGGTCTTCTAGTTCTTCTCTGTTCTTCGAGTTCAGGAATCTAATGATTTCATTCACTTCAGTGGGAATTTCTCCCAAATCTCCTTTTATTTTGTCAATAGCATGCCTTCTCCTTAGCACCAATTCATTTTTATCAAACATGATTTGCACCATAGGCTAGATTTCATTTATTGATTTGGAGATATCCATCCAAATATTCTCCTTTGCTTCGGCAAGAGTCTTGCCCGCCACTATTTGATTTTGTAGCTGCTGCAATTCCTGCTTGAGATTTTTTGATGTTTTCTTCTCCATGATGTATCTTGTATGGTAAGAAGACTTTATCTCTTGAAGGATCTCAACTTCCTTTTTCAATCTGTTGATTTATGTTCCTTGTAAGTTCATCTCTTCCATGGATTTTTCTAGCTCCACCATTTTTTCCAGAGCTATCAATGGGGTGGCTCATGTAATTTTCGTTGTGGTGGTCATTGCTACAATTGTGGTGCTAAATCCTGTGAGGGGAAGTGCACTCAATTGAATTACTTCCATAGGTGTTGTCTGTTCCTTCTCCTTTACCAATCTCTCCAGCCCTGCTTCCATCTCTCTTAACTGTGCATTCTACTCCATGATCAATTTGAGCATTTCATCCTTTTCACCTTCTACCTCAGCTATTTCCTTTGCCTGTGCATATTCTATGGGTGGTAGTTTTAGTTTTTTCCTTAGAGATGCTATGGCTACATTCTTTTTATTGAGCATATCCTCAACTTATTTCACATTAGATGGATCATACCCAATCTTGAGCACCAATTCTTCTAAGGACTTTATTATATTGTCATTTGCAAAAGATGATATCTTCTCCAACTTTAAATGAGTCTGAACATTGTTTAGAGAAACCTGTAACTTAGCAGTAGAAGTAGAATCATTTTCCAATGTAGAGAAAACCATTTTTCCCGTTTGCCTATGTAGATCCATCTGATCAGTTAGGTGTACATATTTGGACTTGGGGAAAAAGATAGAGAGGAAGATTGGACTCCCAGAGCCCAATCTCATTGCTTTGATCTAGGAATGTGTCTTTAAACCATGACTTCAATTCTATGAAGTCAAATTCCCACCTGGTCTCTGAGATCATATAATCCTTATCAGCTAATGGGATCCTGTCGAGGTCAACAAGAGGTGGGAAGAAAGGATTTTCCTCGGCCTGTTCTTTTTTAGAATTTGGCACCATCGCTTCGAATGGTACCTAGAATTGAAAAAAAATGTTAGTGGGTAATGGCTATGGCTGGGTCGATGATTGGATCAGTGAGGGGATGAAGTTTTCTGGTGTGCAGAGAGAGAGAACAGTGTGAAAATGACAGAACAGGGGCTGGTTTTGAGTGAACAGGTATCCGTTGGGCGTGGGGGACAGGTCGGCAGGATAATGGATATTTTGGCCAGTAGTAAATGGTGAACAGATCATTTGAAGTGTGAGATGGTAGGTGAAGGATGAGTGACAGGTGCGATAGGGTGACGTGGTGGGTGCTAATTGGAGAATAGCATGCATGAGGTGACTTGTGACGGGTAACTAGGTGGGATGAACTGACAAATTGATGAGACGAGACCTGTAGGGGAAAGGTAGTGGGGCATGAAATCATGAAGTGGTGACAGTATGTCAGAAGGGTGGTAAGTGGCAATTGGTTTTGGAGTGGGGGAGTTCTG
>JASDQU010103962.1:226716-238573 GCA_032191745.1 Picea mariana
AAAGAGACCTGGCCTTGTTTACACCCTTTCATCTGGAATTCTATCATTTTATCTTCTTTAAAATTCTCAGCTAAGGCTCGTTTGGTAGCCCTCTTCACAAACATGGAAATAGAAGTTGGGAGCGCATTAGCGTATACTTCGATTTCCAACTCCTCAGTTGGTTTGGCTTTGGACTAGAATTTTTTTAAGATGGTTGTGAATCTTTGATTGAAATATTTAACCTTCTCTTTCGAACTCATGGTGGTGGTGAACAACTCATCCATCAGAGCTCCCATAGTAGTCTCTTTTGCAAATTTATCTAGAAAATTCTTTTGAAACTCTGTCCATCTAGTTATGGATCCTACAGGTAAGTTAAAATACCATGTGAAGGCTGAGTTCTCAAAAGTGTAGGGGAACAGCCTGTAAACTACATCTTCATGCTGGACTTTCATAAGCCTGATTGCTAGTATAAATTGCTTGATATGATCTTCAGGCAATCCTGAGGTTTCAGGATCAACCTTAGGAAGCAACTTCTCTGGATGTCAAGGAAGGTTATGGACTGGTCCCAGGTGGGCCAAAGCGTCTCTGGCCAACCAGGGTTGATTGTTTAGAGGTGGGTTTCCCCTTTATTCATTATGGTTGTTGTTGCCTTCCATACCTTCAGAGTCTGAGTTAAACTCCTCTTCCAAAAAATCTTCTAGTTTAGAGACGTCGCTAGCTGTTGTTTCGGGTATCATATCAAGAGGATCTTGGATTTTGGTGATTGTGAAATATATTAAGTCTTCTACCAAGTGCACGAAAACCTCAACGGGAGTACTAACCACTGGTCTTCTTTGTTGTTTTCTTCAAGGGAGTATCATAGCTAAGGAAAACGCACGGATCTATTAGGCATACGCTCTTGTGATTCTTATGAATTCATTTACTTCCTCGTGGGGAAGAGCATAAGGTATTTTAGGGTGAAAATATTCTTCCTCGGGCTGGGGTGAGTTACTCACTCCAGGAGTACTCAGCGTATGTGGGTTGTATTGGGAATGACTATCCATGCATGTGGGTTATTTTGAATCTATAGGTTGTTTAAAATACTATGTAAAATACATCTCCAGCCATTCATTCTCAAGCCCTCCTTCTAGCGCCAATTCTGTTGATGGGTCCTAAGTCCCTTGATTCAATAACATGAACCAAACCCACCATTAAGGCCCAATTAGACTCTACATCATTTAATAGTGGAATGGTTCTCCAGATCTTGCAATATGGCCAACTTATCAATGGCCTTTATGTTTTTTTGTGAAGGCTCTTCATTCAGTTCGAGTTATCTCTTTTTGCATTTTTTCTTGGGTGGGACCAATATGAGATGTAATCCGGTATAAACCAACTTGGAAACAAAATAGAATTAATCTTAACTACTGGGGAAGCTGAACTTGGGATAACCCATTGCTCAAGCATGCAGACGACAATTTTAAACCACAGGCCTAGTACAAATACATTAATCATGTGAGCATCCAATTACTGTCTGAGAAACTAATTACCAGAAAGAAAAAACATATGCGATAAGACAATGGCAAGAAAAATAATTCATCTACTTAATCATCCATCACATAATAACACCATGATTCATCCTCATCATTAAAGTAAAGAACAACAAAATATTGCACCAGATAACTTGGAAATAGATTAAATATCTCTTACTCACTACAACATCATTCATGAAACGATATAGGAAATAGTTATTCTCCATGTCCAATCACATGCGTTTGATGAAAATAACTTTGTCTTTGGTCTAGAAGGACTTCTCAATTCAAAGGAAGCTTCAAAATAATTCTTAACAACCAGAAAGAAAGAGTTCTTGAAAAAAGGTGCCTCTCTTTTTTGAATTGGTTGTGAGCTTCTTCGAGCTTGCTTCTTAGGTATACCATGGTCTGAGTGCCGCCCTGATAGTATTTAGCCTAGTGGCACAAATGTTCTAGTTCCTTCAGGGAGGTAGCCATCTCCTTTTCATATCATTTGGATCTATCCAGGGTGGCATCCGAGAGTGCCATCCCCACGTCGAGGAGCTCAGATGTTATGGAATTTTATGTGTTTATCAAGTTTTCCTCTGTAGTGATGAGGATGGAGTGATCCAATGTAATATTCCTTTTCTTTGTAGTTCTCTGGATGATTGCCTTCCTCTTTTGATCATAGGATATCACATAAATATTGGCTACCTCGTCCACAGGTTCAGGAATCTGTTGATCACCACATGTGAGTGTGTTTTCCAAATTTCCGGTGGTGTATATTTGTTCAAGATCGGGTTCTTGAAATTTCTCGTGGTTCTCTGAAGGCCCGACCTCTGTCTGTAGCTTGTCAGGGATCAGAGTATCAACTGTAATAGAGGTGTCGGGAAAATACTTATACTTACTTGTTCATCGGTCATTCAAACACTGATTTCCTTTTGCAGGGATCCTTCCTTTGGCTCATCCAGTTCTGACTTGTCCTTCGAATTGTCTTCTCAGGTTTCTGGTGCATCGAGCCTTTTTGTGTTGAAAACATTTTTGGTTTCTATTTCCTTTTTTGGGATCTCCTAGGTTTGGACCTCAAGAGTAGGAAAAGAAGTCTTCATAGGTCCCTTTTCTTCTTGGACATGCACAGGGGTCCCGCGAGATGCCTCTGGCCTTTCATAATCACTATATATATTTCTAAACTCGCTCAAAGGATTAGGCATGATTCTTTCTACCAATACCTGACCTGTCTCTAGTTTATTCATCACTCCTATCGGTGATCCAGCTAGTGGCATTGTGGATTCAGGGTCATTTGACCTATCGATGTTATCAAGGTTCATGAAATCAGGGCCACTTGGCCCCGTCGGGATTTCTTCTAGGCTATAGGTCGAAATCCTTAGCAATCTGACGAGGTCCGAGTTATCCCACATCTGTTTCATTATCTGTTGGGCCTTTTGATACATGAGTCCCCCCATCCCTTGCACGTCTTGACCCTTGGATAAATTTCTATCTTGTATCAGGGTTACCTAGGGAATCTCTATTATTTCAATGGCTTCTTAAGGAGCTTCCACCGCTTTGACTGATTCGGATGTTATCCTTTCTTCATTATCCTTGAGGATTTATTGAGTCAATTGTTCCAAGACTGTTTCTTTCTCATCCCAACTCATGGCCTTAAACCTGGTTGCTTTAGGTTCAACCATCCTTGCCACCACCTCATCCCAAATTTAAGAATTTTCAGTGAAGATCTCATCCTCAAACCTGTAATGGGCATATGGCCAGCATGATGATGCCTGTGATGCGTCCTTCAAGACGAGACACTTGGGGTCATTCTTGTGAAAACAACTAGTCTAGAATCAGAACTCCAATTGGCTTATGCTTCTTGCTTTGTCTGCACAGTGTCCTTTACCATGTAGAAACCAATATGAAACCCATAGGGTATGAAGGTCTGCTTCTTATCCCTTACCAAATTAGCATTATAACCTTGCAGGATGGTTTAATAACAGATTTCCCCTACTACTAGTCGATCGGGGACATATACAGGTAACAGATGGGGTGCTCCGGTGGTGCCAAAAACCTTGATGTAAGTATCATGCTCATCCATATACCAATGGATAGCTTTCGATACAACCTTTTTGGCTGCATTCGACAACCTTGGGCACTCTTTCTTGAATATTAAGAAATAAATATGTTCGATAAACTTATCGCAGATGAGAGAGTAGGATTTCTTGTACTTGTTCTCCCACAAGATGTCGAAATACACATGGACCGGGAGCTCTGATGTGTGCCAGCTCAAATCTGGAGCTAAACTTGGTACATACGGCTTCCTGAATTGGTACCAAATCATAACAGGTAGATGGTACCAGATCTGAATAGTGCACAAATGGGGTACCGGATCACAATAGTCTACAGCCGTTGGTACCGGATCATGACAGTGGAGATTCAGTACCGGATCTGCATAGAAGGTGCACTAGGTACTGGATTCGGACAGTGGCAATTTGGTGCACAAGTACCAGATAGCTGAGCTGGTATAGGAAGGCTGGATTTATCTAGAGGTCAAAGATTATACATGGAAAATTGAAGCATTAGTACATGAAACATTTAATCTCCTATCTCAATAATACCACAAAAATGCATGAATTAATTATACTTTACCTTATGACCTTATCAACAACTAATATTAGTGTTATTTGTTGTTTACCCAAGCTTAGGTAAGACAAAAAGGTATAGATGAGGAATATCATAGGGTAGTGGGGATGTCGATTTAGAGGCTCAACATTCCCCCATTCAAAAACCATTGCATGTCCTCATGCAACCAAAAACAAACCCAAAATGTTTCAAAACTTGAGACTGCATTTTTTTTTTTACTTATGTGGATCAATGATGTTGATGGTTGAGGCTTCCTCTTTTATCTCCCTTTTGATGACCTTAACGTATTGTAGGAGTCATAGTACCTTCTTGAGATTATTAGAAGTCTCTTCATGGTCATCTTGAAGTTGTTGGTTGGTTGCTTTCAATTGCTCATTTTCCTTTTTGATATACATGTCTAGTAGTTAGTAATCTTTCACTTCTTGTTTGAGTTCCTAAATTTGTTTTTGTAGTTATCCAATATTTTTCTTCATCTGTTCTCTTGTTAAGGTCCTTGTTGGCTCCATTAATACTGGCTGGATGCATTCTCTTTCCTCCACTTCCTCCATCATCCCACATAAAGTAATAGTATCTTGTTCCTCGATCAAACTAGGGATGCCATCCTGGACTGATAAGTCTTCAGAAGGGGAGGTAAGATCAATTGGATCTTCCTATGTATGAGGACTAAAAACTGCATTTCCTTTCTTGGCCATGCTCCTTGTGGTTCTTTTACAAGGAGGTACTGGATCAGGGGTGCTCACAGGCTTCCTTTTCTTCTTTTCTATTTGTGGAATGGTTACAGGGGATTTCTCTATAGACTATTCACTTTTATTTCCTGAGTTGTTCTTCCCTTTCCTTACAATTTTTGTCTTATGGCCCTTCTCCTTAAGTGCTACTGTTGAAGTCTCCTCTACTAATTTGGTTATACCTTTTGATTCTTGACTTTTAAAAGTCTTATTGATTGTTGAAGAGGGCCCTGCTTGTTTACTACATTTTTCGTGTTGGCTCACTTTTCTAGGTGATGATGGAGTTGCCTTATCTTTCTTGCTCTTTTTATTTTGAGGTTCCTTATTTTTCTTTGGAGCATGTTGGGCTTCCTCCACAGGTTTGTTTTCTATGGGAATGTGTTGAGTGATAAGGATTTTCTAACTAATCCTTTGCTTCCTAATTTCATGTAAAACTAACATCTTAATAAGACCTTGATGGTAAATGCTATTCTTTTTTGTTTTGGATAGGGACTTGACACCTCTTACCATTTTGTTCAAACTCATCCATAGAAAATATGGGAAATCAATTTCAGGGCCTTCTTCAAAGTGTAATAGAATCCTAAGATGATAAAAGAAGGTCACAACATACCTTCCCTCACAAGTGAGGAATCGTTGAAGACTAGCAATCATTGGATGATACTCTTCCTTGATATAGTTCCTAGGGATCCCCTTTTTCCAATCAAGGTGTTGATGGTCCTCTTTCAAATATCGTTGGCACATTTCTTTGTCGATTCCTACACCTTTGAAGTATTTGGCTCCTCTATTAGGTAATCCCGTGACCTCCCTTAAGGTTGCTTCATTGATTGTTAGCTAAAGATTGCCTATATGCGCAATCTCTCCATCGTAACCTTGAATAAATTCATGAGATATCTTCTCGTGCCAGCCTGTGAATTTCTCCAAAAATGGCATCTAGCCCGATCTAGCATACTTCTCTCGACATAGTTGGAACTCCTCAGTCTCTCTATAAATTTGGAAAACCAGTTCATGTGTACTTACGACCATCGTTATAAATTGTGAGAGAAGAATCGGGTTGTAGTGTTATCAGACTAATCGGTAGGTGTGGACACTAACTCATCTCCCTAGATCCACATGGAGCTATAACAAAACACACCAGAACATGACGCTTTCCTTAAGTTTTAAATATTGAATTTACTAGCTAAAGAGGGATGGGTGACATACCATTTAAATGTCGCTTCCTCCCACCATCACCATCCTAGCTCCAATCCAATGCTCATACAATGATGATCCTGCAAAAGAACGAAACCAACCAAAGTGATAGTAATAGCATAAACTCAATATAAACCTATGTATGTGATCAAGGAATCATACAATAAAACACAACAAGCTTTATAGGAAAGAATCATATTACTGTATCATATTAAATGTGAAAGAGAGATTACAACCATGGCCTTGATGTTGTAAGGTCCCTTCCAACTGTCCTTCGTTCCCCACACACTTCTTTCTCCAAGGATTCTGAGTCCATGGATCTGATAGCTACTCACAATCTATCTTGACAAAGCAAATCTCAAAGCCACTCCAACCAAGCTAATAATTCCAAGCCAACAAAAGCTAGCTTTCTCTATGAGAACTTCTCTCCTTTTATAAGTTGAAGAGAATAAGGTGAGGAGGTTAGGATAATCCCACTAAATCATGAAAGAAAGTAATATCAAAACCATTTGGATGCCACCTCACCATAGAAGGTTCTCCTTCTAGAAGATTTGAGAAAACGCTTATTTTTCCCACGTGTAGGCATTCTCACACCCTGCCTATAGAGCAATCTGTGAACATCTCTCACCCTAGCTATGGTGCAACCTGCGAGAATCAGGCATTCTCACACCCTACCTATACAACAACCTACGAACTTCCTTTTTTACAAGGCTTTTACAAAGGAAAATGCAACTTCTTTTCTCAGAAGAAGTTCTTCTCCCTTCTCTCTTCAGGAACTCGGGCCACTGACCCCTCTGAAGGCAACAGATAGGTTTACATCATTAACAGTCATAGGGATGACGAAAATAATGTGTAACATGTAGCGCAAGGATTTAATCAGCTGATGAGGGTAAGGTTTTGGTACCGGAGATCGCAAAGAGGAGTAGGCCCAGGACTAGAGAAAGGAAATGATAAAGGAAATATGGTGATGGCGTCGATAGTGTGAATGGTAAGTTTAAGTAAGGATGCCGGAAGGAAAATTTAAGACCAGATGAGGCTTATCTAGGTAGCTTTTCCACCCATATAAGCCATTTCATTTTTTTTTACTCGTTAATGTAATGATGAGAACAAGACGTTGGGTGTCAAAACATCATTTTGGGATAGGTGATTGGACCTCTGGGTGGTGAATTTGATGTTGGATCATGGTTCATGACACAAGATAAGTTCATGATTTGCTTAAGGATGAAGTACATTTGTGGCCTATCATTACTAGACATGCTTCATATTCATGCTTTGATGTGATTTTTCCCTCAACAATTTCCGAGCACTTATAAGAGGATTGATTAAGTTTAGGCATATGGGTATGAGGGATCGGTGCATGGTTTTAATACTAAGGTCATAAGATCTAGTATATATTTTCATTCTTATTGTAGTTTTATGAGCAGAGGAAAATAAATACCATGTTACCTTTGCTTTTACCTTTGTATGATCAATACCCATAGCATATGCAAATGCTTGTAGATTGTCAGAATTCATCTTTTTAGGCTAAAGTTTTCTGAAAGCTTGGTACTAGAATATCCTATACTTCTTTATTTTGTGCTTACCTTCTTTTGTATTTGGTTCTGCAGGATTGTAGGGTGATTATGTTGGTTACTGAAGGTGAGATGTGAGTTTGAAAAAGAGTTATGAAGGAGCTCTTTGACCTTCCCCCATGCGAAGAATGGTGCATAACCTTATGCAAGAAGATTCAACACCCTGCATTATAATGGGGAAAAAATATGATAAGAGAAAAGAAACCAAATTAAATTCTAGAAGTACACTTATCACCTAGCATATGATCACATGCCTAAAAATTGGAATTGCCTTTCTTTTGATGACTTTATTGACAAAGGTAGCATTCAGCAGTGAAAACAGGGAGGTTTTTATATGTTGGCCAGAAGAACAGATCCAACCTAACTTTCTTTAGAGATTTACTATCATTAGATGTTATAGATAAATTTCATAGTATAAGTAGATTAGACTCCCTAGTTAGGGCTCCACTTTTAAGAAGTTTCCTTCTTAGGTAAATTAGGCTTCATATGCCATCCTAGTAAGTTGACTTAGGGTAATTCTCAAATGGGCATTTACTTGTAGTAATTATGTTGCTTGTATCTCAAAATGTCAATAGTGACCTGTGCTTATAGTGTTCAGTTTTAGATGACAAAAGTGAATTTTCCAATCAGACAAGTATAGATGAGACATTTCTCAACCAGAACCCACTGCCAGCAAGCATGCTCAATACTCTAGTGTGGTAGTTGTGATAATTAGTGAGAAATCCTTTCCCTGGGCATAATGCCCCATTGCCAATAGGCCTATTCAGTACCCTGATGGGTTTTCCTATTCATACCACAGACCGGTACCCGCTACCAGCAGACCTATTCATTATCCCAACGGGTTAGTCTCTTAAACCCTTTTTCCATTAGAGGCTTCTTGTCCATAGTCACCTATTTTGATTTTTATTAAAGATTTCTTTACACAGTGACAGGGGAGGCTCGTCTGAAAACCTTTTTACAGGATGGGATGGTATTGGGTTGGAAGGTATATTCTCTCTTTTTTTTTAATGTCTTTTAAAGATTTGTCTGAAGGAAAAATAAACTTTTTATGCACATTATTTCTTTAGAGTGATCCAGATGTATAATTTTGTCTGAGTTTGTCCATAAGAGAATGACCTAAAGTTTCCTTAGGGTACTGAGACATCCTCTTCCATAAAAGTTTTCCTAGTGTGCCCATGATAGAGAGTGTTCATATACTCATATGTTACTCTTTAGTAAAGATAATCCAATGAATACTATTGAAGCCTAGTTAGGGTGAGATAGTTACTTGTAGGCTAATATATGTTTTTGTCCCTTTAATCATGCTGAAATACTGGATAAAGGAAACTTCTAGTCTTTGAAGCGGATTATGGTTCTTTGAACAATCATAGGCAAAGATTGCGTCTCTTTTTTTCTTTTCAAGCAACAGAACCAAAATAAATTAAAATACTTCCTTTTAGCTAGCAACAGAACCAAAAGAAATTAAAGATACTTCCCTTTTGTTGGCAACAAAACCAAAAGAAATTATTGCTTCACAAGGGTGGCCATTTGATGTTGCATTTGGCTTCTTGGTTCCAGCTTAAGTAGTTGTGGCATGGCTTCATAATTCATATTATTTGACATAAGATTTTGAAAGATGTGTAGCATGCTTTGTCAATTCGGTAATGTGTTCTAATAGTACCCTATGAAGGCAGACTTCTGGTACCGGACCAGCACAGGACTGTTGGTACCGGACCAGAACAGGATTTCTGGTACCAAAGTAGTATTGCTGGTACTGGATCAGAATAGAGTATTGTTGATGCCTACAAACTAATGTTTAGCAAGTTCGTGAAGGATCAAATAAATTATAGAAATCTACTTACAAAAACAAAAAATGCGAGAGTAAAAGAAAAGGAGGTAAGAATCTCTTATTACCTTCAACTTATTAACAAAACTCGATCCACACCTATGTACAAAAGTTTCTTAATAAACCAATCAATCAATGTGGATCAGTAGGGAGGTCTCCTTCCTTACTGATCACCTACATATCTGAATTCTATAGTATACGAGTCAGAAATTCCTCTTTTGACAAGGGTTTGTTATAAAATTGCAACCGGTGACCATTCACAAGTAGTGGTGTCTGTTGTTCATCAATTGTCTTTATCCTGATTGAAACATTATCATGATAGTGTCAATTTCGTAAGGTCCCATCCAAAGAGTAGTTAACTTGCCTTTGAAGTTCTTGAATCTGTTGTCATACAACAGGGCCCAATCTCCTTGTTGAAAATTTTTCTTTTTGAGATACTTGTCATGCCATTTTGTTCTCTGCTCTTGAATGAGGGTGGTTCTTTGAAGTGCTTCCTGGCTAATTTCATCCAACTCATTAAGCTGCAAGAGTCTTTGTTGCTGGGCTTCATCCAAGTTCATGCCAACTTGTACTGCAATCCTGAAGGTTTTGATCTGGAATTCTATGGGAAGAAGCACCTACTTCCCATACACCAACTTGTAGGGTGTATGTCATGTTGTATTCCTCCAGGTGATTCTATAAGCCCATACAGCTTCTAGTAATATGTCAGCCCAATCCTTGTGGTGTAGCTATACATTTTTGGTAAGAATGGACTCAATAACTTTGTTTGTAGATTCTACTTGTCCATTTGCCTGTGGATGGTAAGGTGTAGATTTTCTGTGTTTGATTTGGTATTGTTCTGTAACAGTGTTGACTAGATGAGAGGTAAATTGAGTTCCCTGATCAGTCACAATTTCTCGAGGTACACCAAATCTAGTAAAGATGTAATTAAAAAGGAAATCTACCACTAATTGTTCACTTGCAGCTGGTAAATCTTTTGCTTCAACCCACTTAGTCACATAGTCAGTGCATACAAGTATATATTTTTTCTTTTTAGATGCAGGGTTAATGGGCCCCACAAAATCTAATGCCCATTTCTTGAAAGGATTAATAACTACTTGGGCTTGAAGTGGTATTTGGTCTCATGCAGTAGGCTTACCCATTCCTTGGCATTCATCACAATTGGATACATAGGTTTTATCATCTCTGAAAATATGAGGCTAGTAATAACTAGATTGCATAACTTTGTAAGTGGTCCTCTTGTCTACGAAGTGTCCTCCACAAGGACCATCATGGTAAGATTGTAGAATATCATAAATTTCATCTTCCCTTACACATCTCCTGATTACCAAATCTGGTCATGTTTTATAGAGGCAATCATCGTGCCACATGTAGTTTGCACTTAGTTGAATTACTTTCTGTTTTTCTCTAGGAGACAATTTCTGAGGCATCTTCCCTATCACAAGATAGTTAGCTACATCTTCATACCAAGGAGTGAATGTAGAAATAGCAAACAAATTTTCATCGGGAAAGTTATCTTCTACTGGTGCGTTATCTCCCAGATGAATCATTCTATATAAGAAATCGGCCACAAGATTATCCTTACCAGGTTTATCAATAATGTTGATATTAAACTCTTGTAATAATAACAGCCCTCTTGTAACTCTAGGATTTGTTATAGGTTTTTTCATTAAGAATTTGATGGTTGAATGATCAGTGTGTACAAAAGATTGATATCCTGTAATATAGTGTCTAAATTTATTGATAGCATGGACTACAACTAGCAATTCTTTTTATGTGACCATATAATTAACTTCAGCTGGAGACAGATTTTTACTGACAAAGTAAATAGAATAGGGCATTTGATTTTCCCTTTGTTCTAGAACTACCCCAAGGGTTGTGTCTAAGGCATCAGTATAGATATGAAAAGGAAGGGACCAATTTGGTCCTCTTAATATAGGGGTAGTTGACAATTTCTATTTTAGAATCTCAATAGATATTTGGCATTCATCATCCTACTTAAATTCGGCTTCTTTAGATAATAACTTGAATAAAGGGGTAGCTAGGCTTGTAAAATTTAGAATGAATCTTCTATAGTAGCCAGCATGCCCTAAAAAGCTGTGAATTTCCTTTTGTGAGGAAGGTATTCTGATTTGTGTGATAATATAAATCTTTGTCGGATCAACTCTCATTCCAGAACCAGAGATGTGATGTCCCAAAACAATACCTTCAGTGAGCATCATTTTTTACTTTTCATTGCTTAAGACACCTAATCAAGACTTTTTCTAGACTGATCAAAGCTTCTTGTAAGTCTTCTCCATGGACAGTAAAGTCATCCATGTATACTTCCACGCAATCATTGGTCAAGTCAAAGAAAATGGCTAGGACAGCCTTTTGAAAAGTGGTTGGGGCATTGCAAAGTCCAAAAGGAAGCACCCTATAAGCATAGGTTCCCCATGGGCAGGTGAA
>JASDQU010103962.1:277901-292812 GCA_032191745.1 Picea mariana
CTTAAATCATAAAGTATGGATAATTATTTTATCCTAAGTTCTAAAGTTGGGGACAAGTAGCGAAAGTATCTCCCAACATGACAAGTGTCATGTTGGGGACATGCATACATATTGTTGGGACTTAGTTCATTTTCCCATATATTCCATCATTCTCCCCATAATTCCTTCCATCATTTAGTCATTTGGTCAATCATCCATGACATGCATACACCCAATGAGCTATCTTTCGTATCTTCATGACTATACCTGAACTTGTATATGGTTAGCTTGGGAGTTGGACTGAAGAAGCGAGTTGTCAAGACTATGAGATATTGAAGAGGTGGGTTGTCAGGCCCGTGATAAATTCTCTGGGTGATAGAATTTTTGGGAATTGATTTCCTGAAGGTGCTAAACTGTAGCTACAATGCTCTGAGACTTCCTGTCTGGCCTGTTGTTGAAGCCTGAAAGGAAGTGGGGCAGCCGAAGGACTGTTGAGTAGAGAAGGGGCACACTTCCTGGGTGGGATAGGCATGTGGGGAATGAGGGAATGTAGGTTGTTAGTTTGAGTTGGCACCTGAGATAGAGTCTTTCCTGTTGTCTATGAGCCTTTAGCCCAGTAGGGAATCCCTTTACCCAGGTGGAGTTTAGTCCTAGCTCAGGGGTGACTCACTGTTGAGAGTGATGAACAGTGTGGTCTAAGGTTGGGAGGTTCATGGAAGGTCTGCACACATTTGATGACATTCTTACCAAGATAAGTGCCAATTGTGTGATGAATTTACCTGATCCATTGTTATTTACATGCTTATTTTTATGGGTTATCATATGTGCAGTTATAACTATGTTTATTTTTATGGGTATTTCCTGTATATGATGCATGTATATGTTTACTGTTATTTCAATGTGAATCCATGTAATTAAAAATGTATTTGTATGTTTACGTTTTATATATAATTCTTCTGCAAGATTTTTGTGTGTGTATATTTTAATTGCACGTAGTTCAAAAAATTTATGTGGCATAGCTTAGTTGGATGATGGGTATGTTACAGTATGTTCTGTAGAGAAAACAGTAAGAGTTCTCTGGCGTAGTGTGGCTCGACATGGATGGTCGGGGATGTTACAATCAGGTACCTATTCTGGACAGTGATCTTGTTCATCACGCGATAGTCAATACAGAGTCTCCAAGTCCCATCCTTCTTCTGCACCGTCACGATCAGGCTCCCACAGGGTGATGAACTTGGTCATATGTGAACTTTCTACAATAGCTCTTGAATCTGCCTCTTGATTTCATCATTCTCCATAACAGAGCATTGATAGATCGGTCCATTGGGAAGCGATGCACATGTGGTTAGATCGATGGGTTGCTTGACCTGACAGTGCAAAGGCACCCCTGTGGGTGAGGTGAATATGTCTCGGTACTCCTCCACGACCTTGTCCATTTTTTTTTGTTGTGCGGAGGAGCCCTGTCTAGAGGTCGTGGCCATAGTCTTCTTCTTTCCCTAAGGGAGGATCATCAGGAAAAAAAAATTCCCAATTTTGTAAATGAGCTTACTGCATTGTTTTGCAGTAACCAAAGAGATAGTGGAAGGCGGTGGTACCTCTGGTATCCTGTACAACTTATTTCCCAACCTAAAAATAACAGCACAAGGTCGGGACTCATACACAACATGTCTCTTCCACGAGTATAGTTGGCCTAATAATACATCACAGACATCAAGAGGAGAAATGTCACATAATACCTCATCGGTGAAGGGCTTGATGTTGTAGGGAAGGTGACACTATTGGCTGACACGAAGATC
The DNA here is from genome assembly GCA_032191745.1 of Picea mariana. NCBI lineage: Eukaryota > Viridiplantae > Streptophyta > Pinopsida > Pinales > Pinaceae > Picea > Picea mariana. The sequence continues at coordinate 279,677 of JASDQU010103962.1, forward strand.
CCATCCTTGGTCAAGCCACCTGATGGTGTATAGTTTTGGGTGTGTTGTGGTTGACAAGCCCAACCGCTTCACGACCTTTCCTAAAATGAGGTTCCTTTTTCTCCCACTGTCGACAATGAACTATAGTGGGAAACCCTTTACCCACATTTGGGAGTGGAAGAGACGTGCCTCCTCCTCTAGATCTTCTGGTTCTTCCTTTTGGATATTCGTGGTGGCAACAGTGGCATTTGGATTCGCATATATAATATGATTCCCTCTGTCATTCCCCTTTTTCATTTCTAATTCAGTTTCAGATCATGCATCTGATTCAGAAGCCCTCATCTTGGCCACCAGTGACGGTTTGTCCTGACACTCACTTGTGTTGTGAGTAGAGATCTTATGGAACTCACACCACTTTCCCATGTCCTTCTTCAACTTCATGGTGTTTTTCTTTTCTTGCGGATTTGGCAGGTTGTCTTGAGCCTCCATGCCTTGGCTTTGTCCTTTGTTATGTGGTTTGGGGGCACCTTTCGATCGCTTTTTATTCATAGATATAAAGTCTCACTTCTTCTATTTGAATTTCTATTCAATCTTGGTAGCATACCGGTATGTCGTACCAAGCGAGGAGATGTCAAGGAACTCCATTTCCTCCTGAATGTATCTGTGTAGACAAATGATGTACTTCAACACCAAATGTTTCTCTGAATCTTTGATACCCAACTTTGAGCACAGGGTATGGAATAGATTCGTCAACTCATGCACATCTTGATCCCTTTGTTGTCACAACGTAGTCCATTGTATGTACTTGTCCTCATAGCTCCCCATGGAATAATATTTTTCCTTGATGGCATCTCGAAAATAATTCCAAGTGGGTACGGATGAGAACATAGAGGGTTCCTCCTCATCCTTTTTTTCACAATAGGTTTCCCACTAGTCCTTGACATGGGGGGCAGCTTTGAGTAGTGAAAAACTAATATTCTTCCAATCGAAAAAGTCATGAACAGAGAATTATCCTTCTAATAGTTTCAACCATCTATCTACGACGTCTACATCTATTTGGCCATCAAATATGGGAATGTCAAAGTTTACTTGTACTTTATAAGGGGTTGCACCTCCAGAGTGGTTGTTGGTTGCAGATGCATCGCTGATGGGCAATCGTTGAAGGATCTAGGTGAAGTTATCCATCATTGCATTCCTTTGTTTTTTAAGGACCTCCTCGAGAAATATTTTGATAGGATATCCTGCTCCCTCATCTTTCTTTTCATCCCCCATGGGCGGTCGTCGGGGTTTTCGAGGATGATCTTGCAAAGGTTCAACCAGATCGATCCCTAACTCCTTATACCTCGACCTCATTGGGACATGCAAAGAAGGATTGAGAAAGAGAAAACCGCTATGATAGCACTGATCCAAATTTATGGAGGAATGCAACAGAATACACAAATAACCATGAATACAAATATGTAGCGGAAATAACACTTAATTTCATTAATATCAAAGAACTGAAATTTGTTTACGAACATAATAGAAATAAACTAGCTAGGGAACTAGTAGATTATCTCTAAGAAGAGATGTGGGGGATACAGGCCTCTAAACTATGTGTCACAATGATTCTTGAAGGCCTGCATATTATTAAGAAACAATGGAAACCCTAAACATCCAAAATCCTAACCCTAGAAGATGAAACGCCAGAATATGGGCCCCGTCGGGGTAAATTGGTACATTAATTTCTCGAGGTCATAACATTGGGATACTATCTTCGTTTGATGCATATGATACATCATTAGAAATATATATCCCAGGACTACAACTATCGATAATGAATGTCAAAGTATAGACTATTCTAATGTTCGACTAATTTTGATACCCAAAAAACGTCGTTTAGGGCCTCAAAACGGCTCCAGAAGTTCAAGACCAGAGAAACTCCCAAAAATAGTAAATTGTGCTACAATTAAGGAAATTGAAAAGCTGAAAGAAAAAATGGTGGGGGTCCAAGTGGAATAGGTGGGTGGCCACCAATATCCACCTAGATCATTCCTCCCCCCTTAGGAAGAAATGTTCCCCATTGTGTTGAGTTCCTGCATGAGATGAGGAAAATTCTGTTGAACTTGGTCCCTGGTGAGCCACTTGCCCTGGTGAAGGAGTTGGTCTACTTTGACAACTCAATATAGATGGATCCTTTGTTGACAGGTGTTATTGATTTGTGTGTCGATAATCCGATCAGTTGTGGCTTGTTCCATGCAGTTTGGGTTTAACTCTGTTGGTGTGAGTTGTTTTGCCATGTCGGATGTGTCCAGTAAAGGTGGAAAGTAAGGCCAAAGGCGGTCAACATTGAACACTGGGTGAAGACCAAGGAATGGTGGGATATTGAGCTCAAAAGAATGGCCCCTTACATCCTTGGTGATGGTGTATGGCACATATCGGAGAAGGCAAAGCTTGCGAGCGAACCTAGAAGTTGTGTTACACCCAATGTTGATCATCCCATTGCTTGTACTTAGCATTGGCTCTGTCCAATATGTCATGAACCTATTGGATAATGTGTTGAATGTTCTCAATGAAGTTGTTCTCCTTGGAAGCTTCAGACTGAACATGACCCGAAACAGCCTGAGTAGCTGCAAATGGTATGGCTACATCAATGGGAAATAGTGGCTGGAATCCCAAGCCCACTTGAAAGGGGTTGTGGTTGGTTGAGCTGTGGAGGGCCCGATTATAGCTATGTTGTACATAGGGGAGGATATCATCCCATGTGTGTGGATGATTTGAGTTGTACATGCACAAAATGTGTATGATCATCCTATTGACGACCTCTATCTAACCATCAGTTTGGGGATGGAAAGCTATGGAATTGGTGAGTTTGTTGTCCATCATTGACCAAAGGCTGGACCAAAATGTACTGAGGAACCTACTATTCCTATCTGAGATGATAGACTTTGGGATCCCAAAATGTACCCACACTCGTTCAAAGAAGATTTTAGCAGTGGATTATGTTGTGATATTCTTCTTGCATGCCGCCATAATGGCCATCTTCAAGAATCTGTCGATGACCAAGAAAACATAGTCATCATCATGCTTAGTAGAAGGAAGGCATGACATGTAATCCATGGAGATGGATTCCCAAGGTCTACTATGGGTAGGCAACGGAGTATAGAGGCCTTGCTTCATGATGGTCGATTTGGAAATGGCACAGGCAGTGCATGATCTAATGTACTTCCCGACATCCTCTCGAAGGTTTGGCCAATAGATATACTTTTGCAGTAACGCCATTGTTTTCTTGACCCTCAAATTTGAAATTCCCAGTGACCAGAATATAGTGTGCTTCCCAAATCATATTGGCATCCTCACTTGAAGGAACATAAAGGTGTCCTAGGTGACATAGTAGTGCATCCTGGAGGTGAAAATTTGGAGCTCGTTTACCCTCCAAGAGCATCTTCTATGTGTGCTCGAAATTTGGATCACTTTTGCAGAGAAGCACCCAATCAGAAGTCTCATGCCCACAAGAGTTGAGCATGGTGGTTATCGCCACGATCGGTGGTTGGCTAAGGAAGTCTGCAACATTATTGTTGTTTCCCTTCTTGTATGTGGACCACTTATGATGGAGATCAGTTTGCAACTTCCCTTGTGTCTGTATGAACTGCAAGGGTCAGTGGTCTGTGTGGATGATCATTTCCTTCCCCAAAATGTAATGTTTCGATTGTCGGTAAGCCTACACAATGAAATACATTTATTTTTCATAAGTGGGATACTTTCAGAGAATGTCGCACTGTGATATGCCACTGGATGCCCCTGTTGAGTAAGAAATGGCCCCAATAGCATAGTCAAAGGCATCTATCTTGATCTTAAATGGTTTTTGCAAGTCTGGTAATGTTAGCATTGGGGCACAATAGAGGCAATGTTTCAATTCTACGAACGCCTTATGTTGAGATTCTGACCAAAACAATTTTACTTTCGCTCCTCCCTTGGTGACTTGACTCAAGGCCAAGTGATATGAGAGAATCCCAGCACGAACCTGCAGTAGAAATTAGCAAGACCCAGAAAGTTGCGAAGCTCTGTTAGAGTGGTCCGGGTTGGCCAATCCTGGATGGCTTGGATCTTGGATCGATCCATATGCACCCCAAACTCATAAATAATGTATCCTAGATACTGAACCTAGCTCATGCCAAAAGTGCACTTCTCCAAATTGGCATACAACTTGTGTTTTCGCAGTGTTCATAGGACTTGTCAGATGTGGTGGAGGTGCTCTTCCCAAGTCTGGTTGAAGATCAGCATGTCATCCAAGTACACTACTACAAATGAGTTTGTGAATGTCTGCAATATGTCATCCATCAACCTCATGACAGTTGTGGGAGCATTCGTCAACCCGAAAGGCATGACCAGCCATTCGAAAAGTCCCTCCTTAGCTTTGAAGGAAGTCTTCCACACATCGGACGGTTCGATTGGTACCTGGTGATACCCATATTTCAAGTCAATATTGATGAAATATTTTGCCTCTTTGAGTTGGTCCATAAGTTCATCAATCTGTGGGATTGGGTAGCTATTCCAAACATTAATCTTGTCGAGCGCCCGATAGTCAATACAGAGTCTCCAAGTCCCATCCTTCTTCTACACCAACAGGATGGGGCTCCCACAAGTCGATGAACTTGGCTAGATTTGACCTTTCTACAACAGCTCCTGAATATTCCTCTTGACTTCATCATTCTCAAGATCAGAGAGCTGATAGATCGGTTCACTGGGCAGTGGTGCACCTGGGATTAGATTGATGGGGTGCTTGACCTGACAGTGCAGAGGCACCTCTGCAGGTGAGATGAAGATGTTTTGGAACTCCTCCATGACTTTGTCCATTTGTTGTTGTCATGTGGAGGAGCCCTGTATGGAGGTCGTGGCCACATTCTTCTTCTTTCCTTGAGCGAGGATCATCAGGAAAAAAAAATTCCCAATTTTTAAATGAGCTTACTGCATTGTTTTGCAGTAACCAAAGAGATAGTGAAAATTCATGGTACCTCTAGTATCGTGTACAACTTTTTTCCCAAGGTAACAATAATAGTGAGAGGTCAGGACTCATACACAACATTTCGCTTCCATAAGTATGGTTGGATTAATAATACATCACAAACATCATGAGGAGCAATGTCACATAATATTTCATCAGTGAAGGGCTTGATGTTGTAGGGAAGGGGACACTGCTGGCCTGGTCAAAAAAGTCATGAATGGAGAAATATCCTTCTAATAGATTCAACAATCTATCTATGGCATCTGCATCTATTTGGCCATCAAATATGGGAATGTCAAAGTTTACTTGTACCTTAAAAGGGGTTTCACCTCCAGAGTGGCTGTTGGATGCAGATGCACGTCCACTGAGCAATCGTTGAAGTATCTAGGTGAAGTTATCCATCATCACATTCCTTTGCTTTTCAAGGGCCTCCTCGAGCAATATTTTGATAGGATATCCTGGTCCCTTTCTTTCTTTTTTTCCCCCATGGGCGGTCATCAGGGTTTGCAAGGCTGATCTTGAAAATGTTCGACCAGATCGAGCCCTAACTCCTTATACCCCGACCTGATTGGGGACATGCAAAGAAGGATCGAGAAAGAGAAGAAGGCTCTGATACCACTGATCCAAATTTATGCAGGAACTCAATAGAATACACAAATAACCATGAATACAAAGATGCAGTGGAACTAACACTTCATTTCATGAATATCAACAAACTAAATTTTTTTTACAGACATAATAGAAATAAACTAACTAGGGCATTGGTAGCTTATATCTGAGAAGAGATGTGGCGGATACATGCCTCTGAAATCTATGTTATAATGAGGCTCAAAGGCCTATATATTATTGAGAAACAATGGAAACCCTAAACATCCAAAATTCTAACCCTAGGAGATGAAACACTAGAATATGGGCCTCGTCGGGGTAAATTGCTACATCAATTTTCTGGGAGTTGTAACTTTGGCATACTATCTCTGTTTGATGCATATGATACATCGTTATAAATATCTATCCGAGGAATACAACTATTGGCAACAAGTGTCATGGCTAGAAATGTACTAATATTCCTTACATTTTGATGCCCAAAAAATGTTGTTTAAGGCCTCAAAATGGTTCCGAAAATTTAGGACTCGAAAAACTGCCAAAAATTGTAAATTGTGCTACAATTAAGGAAACTAAAAAATTGAAAGAAACAATGGTGGGGGTCCAAGTGGAATAGGTGGGTGGCCACAAATATCCACCTATATCATTCCTCCCCCCTTAGGAAGCAGTGGTCCCCATTGCATTGAGTTCCTCCATGAGATGAGGAAACTTCTGTTGAACTTGGTCCCTGGTGAAGGATTTAGCCTGCTTTGACAACTCGATATAGTTGGATCTTCTGCTGGTGATTTTTCTTGATTTGTGTCTCCATAATCTTATTAGTTGTGGCTTGTTCCATGCAATCTGGATTTAACTTTGTTGGTGTGAGTTGTTCTGTCATGTTGGATGTGTTCAGTAGAGGTGCAAAGTAAGGTTGAAGGCGGTCCACATTGAACAGTGGGTGCAGACCAAGGAATGGTGGGATACTGACCTCAAATTCATTGTCACCTACAGCCTTGTTGATGGTGTATGGCCCATATCAGAGTCGGTGAAGATTGCGGTGGGGTCTAGTGAGGCACTCCTTCTGTAAATGTAGCCACACTTTGTTTCTCACTTGGAAGTTGTGTTGCACCCAATCTTGATCATGTCATTGCTTGTACTTAGCATTGGCTCTGTCCAATATGTCATGAACATGTTGAAGAATGTGTTGAATGTGCTCAATGAAGTTGTTCGCTTGGGAAACATCATACTGGAGATGAGTCGAATCATCCTGAGTTGATACAAATGGTATGGCTACGTCAATGGGACATAGTGGCTGGAATCCCAAGCCCACCTGAAAGGGGTCATGGTTGGTTGAGTTGTGGAGGGCCCATTTATAGTTATTTTGTACATAGGGGAGGATATCATCCCACATGCGTGGATGCTTTGAGTTGTACATGTGCAACATGTGTACAATCATCCTATTGATGACCTCTTTCTAGCCATCCGTTTGGGGATGGAAAGTTGTGGACTTGGTGAGCTTGGTGTCCATCATTAAACAGAGGCTGGACCAATAGAAATACTTCTACAGTACTGTCACTATTTTCTCGACCCTGAAATTCCCAGTGACCTGACTATAGTGCGCTTCCAAAATCATCTTGGCACGCTCGCTTGAAGGAACACAAAGGTGTCCCAGGTGAAATAGTAGTGCATTCTGGAGGTGAAAATTTGAAACTCGGCTAACCTCCAAGAGCGTATTGTATTTTTGGATGAAATCTAGATCACTCTTGTAGAGAAGAGGCCAATCATAAGTCTCGTTCCCACAAGAGTTGAGCATGGTGGTTCTCTCCACGATCAATGGTCGGCTAAGGCATCTGCAAAATTATTGGTGATGCCCTTCTTGTAATTGATGTTCAAATGAAACTGTTGCGGATATGTGGACCACTTCTGATGGTGATGATTATGCAACTTCCCTTGTGTTTGTATGAACTGCAAGGGTTAGTAGTCTATGTGGATGATCGTTTCCTTCCCCAAAATATAATCCTTCCATTGTCGTCAAGCCTGCACAATGGAATACATTTATTTTTCATAAGCAGGATACTTTTGGACTGTTTTGGACAGTGTTTCACTGTGATATGCCATTAGATGCCCCTGTTGAGTAAGAACTGGCCCCAATATCATAGTCAGAGGCATCTGTCTCGATCTCAAATGGTTGTTGCAAGTCTGGTAATGTCAGCACTGCGGCACAGTAGAGGCGATGTTTCAATTCTACGAATGGCTTTTGTTGAGATTTCGACCAAAAGAATTTTGTTTTTGCTCCTCCCTTGGTGACTTGACTCAAGGGATAAGTGATATGAGAGAATCCCAACACAAAACTGAGGTAGAAATTAGCAAGACCCAGAAAGATGTGAATCTCTGTTAGAGTGGTCGGGGTTGGCCAATACTGGATGACTTGGATCTTGGTTGGATCCACATGCACCCCACGCTCATCAATAATGTATCCTAGATACTGAACCTGGGTCATTCCAAAAGTGCACTTCTCCAAATTGGCACAAAACTTGTGTTTCCGCAGTGTTTGGAGGACCTGTCGGATGTGGTCGAGGTGCTCTTCCCAAGTCTGGTTGAAGATAAGGATGTCATCCAAGTAAACTACTACAAATGATTTGTTGAATGGCTGCAAGATGTCGTCCATCAACCTCATGAAGGTTGTGGGAGCATTCGTCAACCCAAAAAGCATGACCAACCATTCGAAAATCCCCTCCTTGGCTTTGAAGGCAGTCATCCACACATCAGACGATTCGATTGGTACCTGGTGATACCCAGACTTCAAGTCAATCTTTCTAAAATAGTTCACCCATTTGAGTTGGTCCAAGGTCATCAATCTATGGGATCATGTACCTATTCCAGACAATGATCTTGTCCAGTGCCCGATAGTCAATATAGAGTCTCCAAGTCCCATCCTTCTTATGCACCAACACGATCGGGCTCCCATAAGGAAATGAACTTGGTTGGATGTGACCTTTCTGTAACTCTTGAATCTACCTCTTGATTTCATCATTGTCCAGAATAGATCATCGATAGATTTCTCCATTGGGAAGAGGTGCACCTGGGGTCAAATCGATAGGGTGCTTGACCTAACAGTACAGAGGCCCCCTGTGGGTGAGGCAAAGATTTTCTGGTACTCCTCCATGACCTTGTCCATTTATTGTTTTCATGTGGAGGATCCTTGTCTAGAGGTCATGGCCACAATCTTCTTCTTACCCTGAGGGCGGATCATCAAGAAAAAAGATCTCTCGATTTTGGAAATGAGCTTACTGCATTGTTTTGTAGTAACCAAAGAGATAGTGGTAGGAAGTGGTACCTCTGGTATCCTGTACAACTTATTTCCCAATGTAACAATTACAACACGAGGTCAGGACTCATACACAGCATGTCACTTCCACAAGTATGGTTGGCCTAATAACACATCACAAACATCAAGAGGAGAAATGTCACATAATACCTTATCGATGAAGGGCTTGATGTTGTAGGGAAGGTGGCACTGTTGGTTGATGCAGAGATATCATCCTTGGTGAAGCCACCTGATGGTGTATCGTTGTGGGTGTGTTGTGGTCAACAAGCCCAACCGCTTCATGACCTCTGCTCAAATGAGGTTCTTTTGGCTCCCACTATTGACAATGAACTGTAGCGGAGAACCCTCTACCCACATCTAGGAGTGGAAGAGACGCTCCTCCTCTTCTGAACCTTCTGATTCTTCCTTTTGGATCTTCATGGTGGAAACTATGGCATTGGTCTCCACATCGATAATCTGCTTTCCTCTGTCATTCCCCTTCTTGGGTTCCAATTTAGTTTCGTAGCATGCATCTAATTCAGAATCCCTCATCTCGGCCACCAGTGACAGTTTTTCCCGACACTCACTTATGTTGTGAGTGGAGCTCTTATGGAACTCACACCAATTTCACGTGTCCTTCTTCAGCTTTGCAGTGTTGTTTTTTGCTTGTAGATTTGGCAGGTTGTCTTGACTTTCCATGTCTTGGCTTTGTCCTTTGTTATGAGGTTTGCAGACACCTTTCTCTTGTTTTTGATTCATAGATCCAATGTCTCGCTTCTTCTATTTGAATTTCTGCTCAATCTTGGCAGCAAACCAGTATTCCATACCACGCAAGGAGATGTCGAGGAACTCCATTTCCTTCTCAATATATCTATGTTGACAACTTCGGTACTTTAGCACCAAATGTTTCTCTGAATATTGGATACCCAAGTTTGTGCATAGGGTATGGAACAAATTCATCAACTCATGCACATCTTGATCCCTTTTTTGTCGCAGCGCAGTCCATTGTATGTACTTTTCCCCACAAGATAATATTGTTCCTTGATGGTGTCTTGGAAATAATTCCAAGTGGGTATGGTCGAGAACAAAGAGGGTTTCTCCTCATCCTTTTTCTCACAGTAGGTTTCCCACCAGTCCTTGACATGGGGGGCGAACTTGAGCAGTGAAAAAATAATCTTCTCTCGGTCGAAAAAGTCATGAACCGAGAAATATCCTTCTAATAGATTCAACCATCCATCTACGACGTCTGCATCTATTTGGCCATCAAATAAGGGAATGTCAAAGTTCACTTGTACCTTAAAAGGGTTTGTGCCTCCAAAATGGTTGATGGATACAAATCCATCGCCAATGAGAAATCATTGAAGGATCTGGGCGAAGTTATCCATCATTGCATTCCTTTGTTTTCCCAGGGTCTCCTCGAGCAATTTTTTAATAGGATCTCCTTCTCACTCATCTTTCTTTTCATCCCACATGGGTGGCCATCGAGGTTTGTGAGGCAAATCTTGCAAAGGTTCAACCAGATCAAGCCCTAACTCCTTATACCCTGACCTCATTGGGGACATGCAAAGAAGGATCAAGAAAGAGCGGACCAATCGGATACCACTGATCCAAATTTATGCAGGAACACAACACAATACACAAATAACCATGAATACAAATATGTAGCACAAATAATGTTTCATTTCAGTAATATCAAAGAACAAAAATTTGTTTACAAACAAAATAGAAATAAAGTAGCTAGGGCATTGGTAGCTTATCTCTGATAAGATATGTGGTGACTATAGGCCTCTCAAATATGTGTTACAATGAGGCTCGAAGACCTATATATTATTCAGAAACAATGGAAACCCTAAACATCCAAAATCCTGACCCTAGGAGATGAAACGTCAAAATATGGGCCCCGTCGTGGTAAATTGGTTCATCAATTTCTTAGGGTCGTAACATTGGCATACTATCTCTATTTGATGCATATGATACATCGTTAGAAATATCTATTCGAGAAATACAACTAATGATAGTGAATGTCATGGTCCAAATCAAATTGATATTCACTAGAGTTTTATGCCCAAAAAACGTCATTTAGTGCCTCAAAACGGCTCTGGAAGTTCAAGACCCAAAAAAATGTCAAAAATAGTAAATTATGCTACAGTTAAGGAAACTAAAAAATTGAAAGAAACAGTGGTTGGGATCCAAGTGGAATAGGAGGGTGGCCACCAATATCCACCTGGTTCATTCCTCCCCCCTTAGGAAGCAATGGTCCCCATTGCATTGAGTTCCTCCATGAGATGAGGAAACTTCTGTTGAACTTGGTCCCTTGTGAGCCACTTGCCCTAGTGAAGGAGTTGGCTTGCTTTGACAAATCGACTGGACATGAGCCAAATCATCCTGAGTAGCTGCAAATGGTATGGATACGTCAATGGGACATAGTGGCTAGAATCCCAAGACCACCTGAAAGGGGTTGTGGTCTATTGAGTTGTGGAGGGCCTGGTTACAACTATGTTGTATATAGGGGAGGATCTCATCCCATGTGTGTGGATTCTTTGAGTTGTACATGCGCAAAATGTCTACGGTCATCCTATTGACGACCTCTGTCTAGCCATTAGTTTGGGGATGGAAATCTGTGGACTTGGTGAGCTTGGTGTCCACCATTGACTAGAGGTTGGAACAAAATGTACTGAGGAACCTATTGTCCTAATCTGAGATGATAGACTGTGGGATCTCAAAGTGTACCCACACTCGTTCAAAGAAGATTTTAGCTGTGGCTTCTAATATGATATTCTTCTTGCAGGCCGCCATAATGGCCATCTTCAAGAATCTGTCGACAACCACGAAAAACACAGTCATTGCCATTCTTAGTAGAAGGAAGGCTCGACATGCAATCCATGGAGATAGATTCCCAAGGTTGACTAGGGGTAGGAAGTGGACTATAGATGCCTTGCTTCTTGATGTTCAACTTGGAAATTGTTTAGTTAATGCAGGATCTGATGTAATTCCCAACATCATGTTGAAGGTTTGGCCAATACAAATACTTCTGCAGTACTGCCACTTTTTTCTTGACCCCGAAATGCCCAACGCCCCAACTATAGTGTGCTTCCCAAATTATCTTGGCACGCTCGCTTGAAGGAAAACAAAGGTGTCCCAGGTGACATAGTCATGCATCCTAGAGGTGAAAATTTGGAAGTAAGAGTGTTTTGTATTTGTGGTCGAAATCTGGATCACTCTTGTAGAGAAGCGGACAGTCAGAAGTCTTGCTCCCACAAGAGTTGAGCATGGTGGTTATTTCCATGATCGTTGGTCGACTGAGGGAGTCTACAACATTATTGGTTCTGCCCTTATTATACTTGATGTTCAAATGAAATTGTTGTAGATATGTGGACCACTTCTGATGGCGATCATTCTGCAACTTCCCTTGTGTCTGTATGAACTGCAAGGGTTAGTAGTCTATGTGGATGATCATTTCCTTCCCCAAAATGTAATGCTTCCATTGTCGTCAAGCCTGCACAATGGAATACATTTCTTTTTCATAAGTGGGATACTTTCAGACTGTGTCAGACAATGTCACACTGTGATATGCCACTAGATGCCCCTGTTGAGTAGGAACTGACCCCAATATCATATTCAGAGGCATCTATCTCGATCTCAAATGGTTGTTGCAAGTCTGGTAATGTGAGCACTAGGGCACAAAAGAGGCGATGTTTCAATTCTAAAAACGCATTTTGTTGAGATTCCAACCAAAATAATTTTTCTTTCACTCCTCCCTTGGTGACTTGACTCAAGGGATAAGTGATATGAGAGAATCCCAACACAAACCTATGATAGAAATTAGCAAGACCCAGAAAGACGCGAAGCTCTTTTCGAGTGGTCAGGGCTAGCCAATCCCGAATGAATTGGATCTTGGTTGGATCCACATGCACCCCACGCTCATCAATAATGTATCCTAGATATTGAACCTGGGTCATGCCAAAAGTTCACTTCTCCAAATTGGCACACAACTTGTGTTTCCGCAGTGTTTGGAGGACCTATCGGATGTGGTGGAGGTGATCTTCCCAAGTCTGGCTGACGATTAGGATGCCATCCAAGTACACTACTACAAATGAGTTGGTTAATGGCCACAAGATGTCATCCATCATCCTCATGAAGGTTGCGGGAGCATTCGTCAACCCGAAAGGCATGACCAGCCATTCGAAAAGGCCCTCCTTGGCTTGGAAGGCAACCTTCTACACATCAGACAAATTGATTGGTACCTAGTGATACCCAGACTTCAAGTTGATCTTGCTGAAATAT
>JASDQU010103962.1:317881-328668 GCA_032191745.1 Picea mariana
TGTTGTGTGAGGGATAAAGTTATTTTCTCCCTTTCATTTCCCTCTTCTATACTTACCTGTTTATTCCTTTTCTTCTTCCCCTCTATTATCCTTTTCTGGTTTTGTACTTAGTCACATTTCTATGATTGTGGGTTCCTGGGGTGGCGAACTGAAAAATCCTCATCTCCATCTATATCCTCACATCACAAGTCCGATCGACCGTTGTTCCTTTTCATACTTAGCCAATTTTATGACCGTGGGTTCTCGGGTTGGCGCTATCGAACTCTCATGCCCCATGTTCCATGATATACATATTACACCCAAAACTTTTGTGATCTACAATTCGACCCCAGACTCCTCGAAATCGCAAGCTTCACTCTACCTAGGATGAGTCCGTCTGATCGCCCTGCCTTTCCATACTTAGTCGATTCTTCAAAGTTTCGCGGGTTCATGGACTCCCGGGTTCACAAAAGTTTCAAAGCATTTTTCGCTTCCCTCCATCCTCGCTACCTTCACCCATTCCCAATGCACGTTAATTATGATTTTACTAGTGACAAATCACCACACAGGTTCAAAAATATTGGCATTAATAAGAAAAAATATCGAGGACATCTCCCATTAAAACGCATTAATGGGAGAATATTATGGGATCTGATGATTTTTTTGTGTCGATCTTGAATTGGAAAAAAATGTTGGTTATTTTAGTTTTTTTAAGGCATCATCACAGTAAGAATGCAACATTGTGCTAGCCCACTGTCATCTACAAAGGTCTTGACGTCATGTCCCTCTTTAATATTGTATATATATTACAACTTGTCATATTTGAGAATATGCTTGCATATGAAAATGTTAAGTCATATATTTTATCTATTGCTTATGGGTTTGAGCAAAATTTGCAAGCCGAAAACACCCTTCAAATTGGAACATGGTTTGCATTTGGGCCACAAAAATACTATTAAAATAAAATAATATGAATAGTATTGAAATAAATATAAACAAATTCTCTTTAAAATTGAACCTGAGTTTGTCGAGCTCCAAGTATATTCCATAGCTAAGAATGTTTTTCCCATAGTTAATGTGTTTCTATCTCTTGATAATTATCAGACTAAGTGTTGTTGTGTGAGGGATACAATTCTTTTCTCCCTTTCTTTTCCTTCTTCTATACTTACTCATTTTTCCCTTTTCTTCTTCCCCTCTATTATCCCTTTCTGGTTCTATACTTAGTCCCATTTCTATGATCGCGTGTTCCCGGGTTGGAGTACTAACATATCCTCATCTCCATCTATATCCTCACATCACGAGTCCGACTGATCGTCGTTCCTTTCCATAATTATCCAATTTTATGACTGCGGGTTCTCGGGTTGGCGCTATCGAATTCTCATGCCCCATGTTTTGTGATATACATCTTGCACCCAAAACTTTTGTGATCTACAATTTGACCCCAAAATCCTCAAACTCGCAAGCTTCACTCTACCTATGATGAGTCTGTTTGAGTCTATCTAACCACCTCGCTTTCCATACTTAGTCGATTCTTCACCATATGTTGCCACAAATTCACAGGTTCAAGGACTCCCAAGTTCACAAAAGTTTCAAAGAATTTATCGCTCTCGTCCATCCCCGCCACCTTCGCACCTTTCCCAATGCACATTAATCATGTTTTTATTAGTGACAAATCACCACACAGATTCAAAAAGATTGGCATTAATAAGAGAACAGGTCGAGGACATTTCCCATTAAAATGCATTAAACCAAGATTTATGAGATATTATATTATCATCCTCTAGCGTTGATTTTAAATACTATCAGGAGAAAATGAACGTTCTCATTACCTTATGGCTGCAACTCGACAACATTTCTGTGGAGATATGTTGAATATTTTTGGGCGCGAGGACCAAAGTTTTCAGTGGTCCAGAGCTTATTACTACTACTCACCCCCTTCTGCCCAGAAAGAAGTTATCTGGATGTCTAGAATTGTGCGATCAGGTCATGTCCTTGAATTTTTTTACTATAATGAGTTGGTCACCTGGTGCACTGAAAATTATATTCCGAACCAACGTATTATCCAGTTGCGGGACCATTCTCGATTCTCCCTATCGCCTCAAGTATTTCGAAATATGTTAAGACTTCCCAAGCCAACGCTTACTTTCAAGGGCGAGGATTGCAGGGAGTTATTAAAGAAGCATGATAATGGATTGGACCTCTTACCAGAGTTCTTATAGGACCCAATGGTCATCCCTGAGGACATCAGAAGATTACAGGTCAGTTCATTCAAAAACCATTTCTAGGAAATTGCATGGACTTTCAAAAGGATAACAAGATAAGAAAGTACAACTAGCATCTCTCGGATGATTTTGTATATTTTGTATTTTACAGTGAAGTAACAAGCCCTCTTCGATTGGGGAAAGTTGATTTCCATTGAAATCTCTTCCCAATTATTGCAATACAAAAGGCATAAGATTTTTTTTATGTCATATTATTTAATTTTCATGATAGCACATTGCTGTCCATTCCCCAGATTATCTCTGTATAAGAAGGTAAACTGCGAATTTGACCTAGTAACCTTTTGGTACTAGACATTATGGAGACACAAGGCATCCCAACATTTTTATGAAGTCTTTAATGATTCTGTCTCAGTTTTTAAAGGGTTGATATTTGGAAAGGATTTTTCCCGGATCTCTGAACAGGCGAGCAAGTTCCTGGATAGGAAAGGCACACTTGAAAAAATGGAGAACTATAATGTTATAAGTATTTTTGGATCTAAAGAAAATCCTTCCTTCCTTCCATGTCACATATCTGATACAATGTTTCTTGTTGAGATAGCAAGGCGGTACACCTATTGGTTGCATTTTTTCCATGATAAGAGAAAAAATAAATTCATGCCTCTGCCTTGGAAAGTCAGGGGTTTCATACTAAGGAATATGAACACGATTGACGAATTTGCGGGCCACTTCCACAACCTCAATTTGAAAAATTTTGAAAAAGTAAAAGGGTTCGACCCTAATGGTATTTTTGTAGAACACCTATTGGCTGTCAGTTTCAACAATTCTTTCATTAACACTATCCTGAATGAAGACGAAGATAACACCTTAGGAATTCTTGCTCATGACACCGGCGACCTGAAGACAATACTCATCACTAATGAGTCGTACAAGAAAAAATGAAAAGGTCATGATGAGAAAAGTGCCCAGTCCTCGATTGCCACACCCAAGACTACCGCATCTCAGAGTAGCACTCCAACGACCTACCCAAGTAAGAAAGTCACACACAATTCTTTAGGCAGAGGAGGAGATAAGAACCCTCCCTTTGGAAAAATTGAAAGTTCTCATAAACTTCTTGCAAACAAGAAAAGAAAAAAATTGTGCAAGAAGAGGAGGGACCAAGGGGAGAAAGTGATATCCACAATCTCTCCCTCAAAGATATGGAACTAGAAATTGACATTGGCAAAATGTTCCACGATGATGACCAACTAGAGAGCACTACTCCCCAGAACCCTTACATGGAAATAATTGGGACCAATACCTTCGACGAAGAAGAGTCTTTTGCATTTTAGAGCATTGTTTTTTACAACGAATGCAAAAAATTGGTTATTGAAAAGAGAGATGTAAATAATAATAAAGGGAAATATCGTTCAGAGATTAACCTACGAAACATGTGGCCTTCTCAGATCTCTCAGATACACCGAGCAACTGGAGATGCTCTAGACAACTCTATTAACGAACTTGAAGCGTAGAACGTCAGGTTAAAGAAGTGAATCAAAGAATTGGAGGGAGATCTAATGCCCCTTCGACTGTTGGCTAGTCCTTTAGCAATGATTAGGCCTACCACACCTGTGAAAAAGTTAAAAGGATCAGCAAGCCTTCTCACATCAACCCGAGGCTACATGGAAAAGAATATAAAGAGAAGAATGGAATTACTAACAGAAGCTTGGGAGATGTCAAAGAGTATGGTCTCTTTTAGAACAAGAGTGCATGCTTTTCATGAGTATCTGGAAGCATATTTGAAAAATGAGCAATGTTTATACCTCGATGTAGTTGTACCATTTGGTGTTAAAGTTACTAGTTTGCCAAAACTGTGAAGAAGAGAGGAGGATCTCCCTTCCCCGGATCGAATAAATCAACTAAATGCATGCTGGAAAGAAAAGGTAAAAAACCTGAATGGTATCATTCAAGTATGTAGCCAGGCCATATCTACAAGAGACAAACTATTCAAGAAGCTAACTTCTAGCTGGCAACACCAATGAAGTCCAAGACCAAAATTGATATTCAACTTGTTGTTTTTAACCAAGCAAACATTTGATGAAAAATTTGAGATCTATAAAGGAATGCCATTTGAAAATTTCTATGGCATTCTTGAATATGGTGAAGATGACATGAAAAACTGGCTAGTTGATTATTTGATTAAAAACCAATATATTGAATAAGCATTGTGCAACATATCTATTGATCTAAGGGACTTGGAAAGTGAACTCTTCAATATAAAAATCCGGCATGAAATCAATGTGGCACCCATGAGGAGCTACATCGAGGAGTGGTTCAAAAAGGATGTCGACAAGATTACCAATGAATGGCAAAGGACGGTTGAGACGGTTCCCATAACCGTCGAGGAAATCCATAAAAGGACATCAACGAGCAAATGACAAGGCATGAGATACCATCATAGTAAGTTCATACTGATCACATTCTTTTGTCTTTGTCAATGTCTTCATCCAGTTACTCTACCTCTTTAAATAGAAAGGTTTAACCAAGGACTGGCAATTTTCTATTTCTTCTTACCATGTCTTGTTGTCTTCCACCACCTACTTTCTTCTTTCTACAAGCTTGATTCTTGTACATATTTTCTTTATGGTCTATGGGAGCCCCAATCCCATTCATTATGACAAACACATTTAAATTTTAGAGAATTTGTACTGAACGATATATTTTTTACAAATTCCAAGAGAGTTATTTTGGGAAATAATATCGACTGTATTTTGTAACCCAATTTATCTAAATATAAAATATTTGAGGTTGTTGTATCATTATCTTTTTTTTGTTGCCCATGTATCACAGTGTCAAAGTTCTCTTCTGCATGCCGATCATTTTCTTTTAATTTTTATGTGATCAGATATCATTAGCCCTACTATGATGGATGAACAAGTTCTATTTATTTACTTTACATATACAGATGTCTGCATCTCCTAGTCCATTCACAAGAATTCTCTTTTTACAAGAAGATTTAAAAACATCTTCCATTTTTTGTTATATCTATTTTACTTTTATTTGAGGGACTTCTTTAAAGGTCCCACATTTTACAAATTTATGGTGTTTTACAATGTATAACATTGTTTTATTGAATTTTTCTAATATTAAAAAAAGTTTAAAAAAATTTCGTGGATACATATTAGTTAACATGTTGAGTGTTCAATGTTTAATATTGTTTTATTGAATTTTGTATTTTTTTTAAAATTAACTCATGTGCCTGTACAGTTATTGATAGATGAATTCAACCTTTTTCTACAAGAATTTAAGAGGCTCTTTGATCCATAATTAAAAATGCACGATAAGGTTTTTTTTTCCCTGCCCAGTACTTCCATTTAAATAAAAGCTACTCTATTGCGACATCTGCAGATTTCGCTCCTTACATTTTACATGCAAGAATAATTTGTGATAGGGTATCAGATTCAAGTAGGACATAGTTTTGTGGCCACTAGCCCTATAACAAAGAAAACAAATCAGTGGACATATACAACATGGCAACTTAGGTGTTGACGTCATGTTCCTGTTTAATATTGTGCATATATTACAACTTGTTATATTTGAGAATATGCTTGCATATAAAAATGTTTAAGTCATATATTTTTTGTCTATTTCTTATGGGTTTGAGCAAAATTTGCGAGACAAAAACACCCTTCAAATTGGAACATGGTTTACATGGGCTACAAAAATACTATTAAAATAAAATAATATGAATAATATTGAAATAAATATAAGCAAATTATCTTTAAACTTGAACCTGACTTTATCGAGCTCCAAGTATATTACATAGCTTAGAATGTTTTTCCCATAGTTAATGTGTTTCTATTGCTTGATAATTATCAGACTAAATGTTGTTGTGTGAGGGATAAAGTTCTTTTCTCCCTTTCTTTTCCCTCTTCTATACTTACTCGTTTTTCCCTTTTCTTCTTCCCCTCTATTATCCCTTTCTGGTTCTATACTTAGTCGCATTTCTATGATCGCGGGTTCTCAAGTTTGTGGACTGACAAATTCTCATCTCCATCTATATCCTCACATCACGAGTCCAACCGACTGCCTCCCCTTTCCATACTTAGCCAATTTTATGACTGCAGGTTCCTGGGTTAGCGCTATCGAACTCTCATGCCCTATGTTTCGTGATATACATCTTGCACCAAAAATTTTTGTGATCTACAATTTGACCTGAGACTCCTCGAACTTGCAAGCTTCACTCTACCTGGGTTCATAAATTTTTCAAAGAATTTATCGCTCCCTTCCATCCCCACCACCTTCGCACCCTTCCCAATGCACATTAATTATGCTTTTATTAGTGACAACTCACCACACAGGTTCGAAAATATTAGGATTAATAAGAGAACGATAGATGTTGTTGTGTGAGGGACACAGTTCTTTTCTCCCTTTCTTTTCTCTCTTCTATACTTACTTGTTTTTCCCTTTTCTTCTTCCTCTCTATTATCCCTTTCTGATTCTATACTTAGTCACATTTATATGATCGCGGGTTCCCAGGTTGGTGGACTGACAGATCCTCATCTCCATCTATATCCTCACATCACAAGTCCGATCGACCACCATCCCTTTCCATATTTAGCCAATTTTATGACCGCTGGTTCTTGGGTTAGTGCTATAGAACTCTCATGCCCCGTGTTTCGTGATATACATCTTGCACCCAAAACTTTCATGATCTAAAATTCGACCCCGGACTCATCAAACTCGCAAGATTCACTCTACCCGGGTTCAAAAAAGTTTCAAAGCATTTATCGCTCCCTTCCATCCCTGCAACCTTCGTTCCCTTCCCAATGCACATTACTTATGCTTTTATTAGTGACAACTCATCACACAGGTTCGTAAATATTGACATTAATAAGCAAAAAACTCGAGGACATCTCCCATTAAAACACATTAAACCACGATTTATGGGAGATTAGATTATCATATATCTTCTTTATATTTTATGTTTCATATTAATTTATCGGAAGATTCCACTTCATATTAATTAGTTTATTCCTCCCATGTATTTGTGGGTAGATTGTTTTTCAATAATAGTAAATTAAGATATAAGTTATATTTTCAATGTCTTAGTGTATATGTATTCAATGAAATTTCAACATAAGTTTTAACATTTAAATTTTTTTATCATTTGATTTCTAAAAAACAATTGAACATAAGTTTTAATATATATAATTCTCATTTAATTTTACATATTTAAACTTTGATTTGCTTATTATTAAAGATCTATTTTAATTAGCCTTTACTTAGCATATTGTTAATTTTAGTTTTTTTTAACAATAATCGTCATCTATGCCCATCTTTTAACGTGTTTATACTGATTGATTTCAGTGGATGTCAATAATCATCATCATCAATAATTATAAGGTTCCAACTATCATCTCCATTTCCAAATCTACTTGGCAGGGACTAAGCTGCCACACAACACTTGTTAATAATAGAATTATCATAAAAATCACAAGGAAAGAAAAATTAAATGATTCTATTTTTGAACGAAAGGAAATTTATTCAAAAAAAATCAAAACTTTGTTGTAAGTAAAAACAATATTCCAAATTTAATATATACAATATTTTTTAGGGTTTAAAAAATTTAAAATTAAAGTAGTTTAGTATTTTCAAGGACTTCTTCATTATTACAAGAATGACTACGAACATTGACAAAATCAAGGTTATGATAATTAAATCCAACAAGATCATCTATGATACTTATGTATATGACAATAGTACCTTGGAGGAAGTCTCTTTGTACAGGTATCTTGGAATTGATATTTATCACAAGTTCAATTGGAACTATAGCATTGAGAAAATGATAAATGGTGGGTGGAAAGCTTATTGAGGGCTTGAAAATAATTGTAAATTAGAAAACCTTTGTTTATGGGATAAGAACAAACTCCTCTTTGAGACTCTTGTCACTCATGTTATCTTGTATGGATGTAAAGTTTGGGGATGTAATATCTCTCGAGAATCCTGGAGAAAGATATAATAGATCCAAAATAGTTTTATAACTTATAATCTCAAAATAAAGGTAATACACCCTATCTTATCTTCCTCATAGAAGCGAGAGCCTTTCCCCCATTGAGAACAAAACTATGATTAGGTACTGAATGTACAAGAATAAGATAAACAACATGGATAACAAGAGGCTCCCCTAAATTGCTTCTGACTCTAGCCAAAATCACCAATGGTTCAAGAGGGGATGTTATAATGATGCCAAGTCTTAGCTAAATCATTGGGGAATAAAAGAAGAAGTTATTTTCCAGAATATTGATGATATTAAAAATATTGTTCAAGCTAAATTTAATGAGAATCTATGGTGCAATAAAGAATTAGAGGATAAAATAAAATTAAGAAATTATAAGGAGGTGGTTAACCCTAATCTTAAAGATAAAAAGTGTCTCTCTGTTTTGACTAGTGTTAAAAAGAGAATCAATATTGCTAAAATTAAAACATAGTGAAATTGGACGTTGGACAATCCCCAAAACACCATGGCATGAAAGAATACATCACCCTTATGACATTAAGAAGGTTGAAGATAAAAAGAAATTTCTCCTTCAGTTCCTTGTATATACCCAAATTAGACCTCATTTCAAAATATATGTCATAATACCGACCGTCCTAACCTTCTAAGTCATCAAAACTATACTAATACTAGAACGCTTCTCCTAATGTTTTTTATGCATTGAAATAATATTATAAAGAAATCTAAGTAATCTCTTACATTTTTTAAGGTTTGATAGACCAATTTTAGTCTCAGTGGACGTTAACCATCATCATCATCATTTTATTTTTAAGAAATTATTTATATATAAAAAATTATAAATAATTATTATTTAATTCACATTAAATTTATTATTATTAAATTTTTAGTTTTGTATATTATATTATATTAAATTAATATATAAATAAAACAAATTAACGGAAACACATTATAATATCTTTAATACAATATTAAAATTTTAAAAATATTAAACAAATTTAAAAATATTTTTTATAATTACATATTTTTTTAACTTTAAATGAATACATTTTGAAGAATACTTAACTTATCATTAAAATGTATAGAAAAAATAGCAAATCTATTTTTTTTTCACAATAATGATTGTTTTAAAGTATCAAAATTGTTGTGATCAATTTCATAACATTTTTATTTTAAAAAATGTCAAATTTCCCTTTTCATAATGAAAAGGATAATTTCAACTAAAATATATAACTCTCCAACCAATNTATATATATATATATATATATATATATATATATATATATATATATATATATATATATATATATATATAATTGTGTGCGGGGCAAAATCAATAACTAGTTGAGCACATATTCACATGACACGAGAACATGTTATTTGAATGTTACCACTATAACCTCCAAGTGTTCCCAAGATGCCCCATACACGACACACAAGGTAAGCTAGGGTTTCAGACCAATAACTTCACATAATGGAGTGCCTTAAAAATACACTTCATCATCGATTGCCCTACACCCCAGGGGCATATATTTGTTTATATTAATGAAATAATAAAACATAAAAAAAAATCACATAAACTATTTAACAAAAAATAAGGATCAAACATGTCATCAACTACATAATCTATATGAGTGACCAAGCTACCAACTACTTCTCTTGAGAGTCAATTAAGTCTTGGGTGTGGAAACCACTGTAGAATCATCGAGGACTTTAGGTAGGTCATGTGCAAGAGGAAGGATGATGTTTGTTGAAACACACAAGTGCCCAAGGGCACTGAGAATTCTAGTTGTCTACCCCACAACAAGATTAAGAGTATAAGGGTGAAATCATGAAGATGGGTGTCTATTTTGCTTGTTTTATGAGAAAAAAATTGTATTTTCACAAGTTCTTCAACTTCGGGCATGCAAAATTATTATTTTTATTTAGAATTTCACTTTATCGTAAAAACAAAACGTGTGAAGAGTTTTCTAGCTTTCCAATGACTATTTTTCAATTTTTGTTTATTAAGATTTGATATGTCAATTTGACAATTGTTTAACAGTATGTTCCTTAGACATGAAATGAATGATAATGAGTTATTTTTTCCTCCAACAATGTATCTATTATTAAACTTATGTTTTTTAACAAATGAAATATATTGCAACAATCTACAGAGACTTTATTTTATTATGACTATAATTTTGAATCTAACGGATGAATATTATAATTTCTAGAATTTTTTGAATTTGACCAAGCTGAAAACGTTGCAGATTTTAGACACATGTTTTCCTCCACCTTGTATCTATCTTAATTTTTACTTAAAAATAAAATCTAAAAATACCCTTTTGAAAAGAACAGTTTAAGGATTATGAATATAATTTTTTCTAAATTTTTCACTGTGTATTTTTAGAGATACATATATTTCATTTCATTGAATAATAATGTCTGCTGGAAATATTATGCAGTGACTTTAAAAAAAAAAAATTAGATAAAAATAATGAAAAGGAAAACAAATTATAGGAATTGAAAGTAGCTTCAATTTTGCAAATGTTGGTGTCATTTGCGAAACCAAATTCTAAGTATTTGCAGGAGTCTGCAACCTCCAAAGTTCA
>JASDQU010103962.1:328843-349930 GCA_032191745.1 Picea mariana
TCACGCCAAATCGTATAAATACGCTTTTGACCGAATACATTTAACCCAATTCATCGCTTGTTTGATGGTTTTCTAGAGCACCTAAACAAAGTTTCAAATCATCTTTTTGGTTTTTGCTGAATAAGGTAATTGATGTTTGTTCAAGTTTTTATTGGAATAACAATTTATATGTTGAAAGATAAATGTTGAGCATTTTTTCAAGGTGAAGTCTTTATTGAACATATATTTTACAGATAACTATAAAAGTCATGGGAAACAAAAGTTTGCGTAAGAGAAAATTTGATCGCACTCGAGATGACACTCTCCATAACAAACAAAGGAAAGAGCATTATTGGAGAAAGAAATGAGAACATGCAAATATTCAAGAAAGAAATGATGATAATGTAAATAGAGATTTTCAACACGAAGAAGTCCAACCAGGTATGCATGCACATCTTGTCTATATTAAAAGTATAGAATTCAAATTTAAAATATTGTTTAATATAATTGATTGTAATTGTACAATTTGATGTTTTTCAAAAAACATAAATAGATTTGTCTCATAATGTCAAAGAAGACGTTGAAACCGAAATTGAAGCAGAAGACGTTGAAACCGAAATTGAAGCATAAGTTGAATCACCTAAAGGTATGTACATAAATTTAGATAATACAAGATGAACACTTGTATATATAGTTTAGTGAATTTATGTTCGGGTTTTGTTTTTTTAATATAAACTTTAAATTGAAATATGTAGGAGAATCTATCAACATTGATGATGAAATATTAGAAAATGTTGATACTGACAAATTTGAGAAGAAAAAAGCTAAGCATTATATAAGATATAAAACTAAGAATATGTATAATATTTTTTTCAAAGATGAATCAATAACAATACAAGCTCAACTTTTACTCTGTCTAATAAAGTCAAGAAAGTTAAAAGAAGCTACATCATTATTGGGTATTCAAAAGTTGACAAAAGATATAAAGGTGAAACATAATGTCTTTGACAATATAACTAGTGTATTAAAAGGTTTTGGAAAATCTCGAAAAAAAGATGTCAGTGTTGCACATAGAGCAATCCAAACAACAATTGTTTCATCTCGCAATATAAAAGACCGTTTGACACGACACAATACAAAAACGATGGGAATGTCAAGAAAAACATTGCACAAACATAGAAAATTTCGATTGCAAATAGATGCGAATGATGAACTGGCTTGTTGGACAGTGATTTTTAGCAACCCTACAAAGATAGACTTGCAGAAAATGTTAAAGAATTGGCCTGTAATTGTTGGTTGTGTAGCATCCCGCTCTTGCGCATTGAGCGAACTTATTCTTTGAGCACACTTTCTCACAAGTGATCCAGATTATTATGCTATTAAAACATTGATTTTGATTATGAGGCGTCATGGGTTGATGACATGTTTTTTTGTTGCATTGACATAGACAGGTGCTATTGACTCGGTTTTACTGAGTGTGCAGGATTTTGGACCTCAAGGATGCAGAGGCATCGATGGAACCCCTTGAACTCCGGATCGAGTCAAGGAGTGAACTATTGGGGTTTGATTGTTTTATATGTGATATTAGTGCATTTGATTAGATGATATGATTATGGATATATTTCTGACATGATTCGTTGATGATGAAGGCTGACGATAGCTTGCCGACCAGACTCACATGTGGAGTAGATGGGTCACACAGGACTACCAGAGATGTTGAGGGAGAGGTGTGGACAACATCCCTACCACAGCCTACTAGCACTCTTGTTGTGGCTCGACCTGTAGGTTAACGATTACCTAGTTCGAGAGGACCCACGATGCCATGCGGGCATATTGTGACAGTCGCTCACGATGATTCTAAAGGGCGTGCAATAAGGCAGGGGCCTTATTCCTTAGAGGCCCTTAGTCTCCCACAAGCTCACATGGTGGAGTATTACTCCAGGGGTTTTTGATGTCTACCAAGTCAGTCAAGAGGCGAGTGGCACCCTTGGAGAATGTGGTGTGTCCTGAAGGGCACGTCACGCAAGAAAAATGGAAAGAGACGAGTGGCACTCTTGGAGCATGTAGTGTGTCCTAAAGGGCATGTCGCACAAGAGAAATAGAAAGAGGCGAGTGGCACCCTTGGAGCACCTAGTGCGTCCTGAAGGGCACATCGCGTTGTTATTTAATAATTAGATAAACCTAGACGGCTTTAGGACGAATAACATGTTAAGGAAGATTTAAAACTTTTACCCTAATAAAATGTTGTCCAGCCTAGGAAAATAAAGTCTAGGTCTAAATTATGCTTGTGATAAACTTTATATATATATATATATATATAATAATGATTAATATTCTGACAAGAAGGGGGTAAGCAATTAAATTGATTTATAAAAATCTTTTGGGATAAAATTTAAAAAGGGAAATAATTGTTTTACTATATTATGCTAATTAAAAATTTATTCATTAAAAAGAAAAAGGGAAAAAGAGAAAGTTTTTACACATGCCTTTTTGAGTTTAAATAAAAAGGGGAAAGAGGGAAATCTAAAATAATTAGGAAACTAGGAAAAAGCGGGAAACATAAAAAGAAAGGGCAAACACAAGGGAAAAAGAAGATAGCCTAACTTAGTAAGGTATCTAGCACTTAAGAACTTTCTAATTTAACCTCAACTAGTAAATTAATAAGGGGGAAAGTCATTAGAACTTGTAAGGGGATATGGGGACACCTAGGAGCGATTCTAGGAGTGCCTTTAGATGAGTGAGGGAAATAGGAGTAATTAATTAATTAATGAAATTAGTTTATGGAGGAATGAAGGGGATGGGTGACACTTGTACAAGGAGGATTTTTATGAATTAAATTATTAGACATTAAATAAAATGGGATTTTGGGAAAGTAAGGGACTTTGAAACTCTATATAATGGAGGGAGGAGAATGATGATGGATCTCTTCTGTTTGTGTAACATTACGCTACAAAAATCTCTACTTAACTGACTTAGGTTGTGGGAGTTGGGATACCCAGCTCGGTGAGGAGTGGTAGCTCGGCCTTGCGAGGCGAGCTGGGAGCTAGTTGATTCTCTGGTTAGTGTGTGTGGCCCCTTTGAGGCTTGGGAGGCTAAGGGGGAAGAAGAGTACCCCTAGCGTTGGCTGGGAGGTACTGGTGAAGTCTCATCAGTCGGCAAGCGGGAGTTGCATGAAGCGCGCGGGACATCAACTCAGAGTGGGTGATTGGGCAACGATACGCTTTCTTTATTTCTGCATGGTAGATGGTTTGTATGATTTATGCTTTCAGTTATGTTTTCTTAATAAAGTAAAGAATATGATAGTCTTAGCATTCTAGTTAATGACTGAAATTTTCCCATAGCCTTAGCTTGATGTTGACTGATTTCCCATGGCCTTCAATCCTTACATGTCTTGACCGTCCTAAGGTTTATTGATTGCGATGATTGCAGATTATTTTTTCTTTCATCCCTAGCTCATCAGTCTGCGCCTGAGAATTCGGCCAGGAGCCTGATCTATGGTCGTCTCTTTGGCATTAATAGAACTATGGATCTCAACGCCCTGCTTTTCTGTGCATGGATGATGAGCGAAGGATGTTCCTGTCAGCTGTCTACCTCTGTTGTTGCCCTTGGTTGATTGTTTTCTTGTGCCTTCTAGCAAAGTACCTCTGTGTATGGATGTATTGTGTCCTTGTTGATTTATCTCTGTGCTTGTTTCTTGTTCTCCGCACCTTGAGGGATTAACCTTGAATTTAACTCTGTGTCTTTGCTGGATAAATCAACTCTACATTTTTACTGATTGTTGGAAACTTAAATCTACATTATGATCCCTCCCTGCACTTAACTCTGCATTTATTTTTATTGATGTAAATTATCCTCTACGATTGATTGATTGTCTCTGCGCCTCGTCTTTGTGACTTCTTGGCATACTATCCCCGCGTCTTCTGGTTTGGTTGTGTTTTATGTGTTGACAACCATTTTATTTATGGGTGTTTTTCTTGGCATGATACACAGAATTCCCTGCATAATGAACATCCAGACCATTATTAGACATAGAATTGATAAGAGGCAGAAAATGTAATGATCGACAATGTTCATTAGCAGACCCCGAAATTGGTATGCCCACAATTTATATTTATTCCTTAACCGCATTTTCATAATTATTTGACTGCAATCCCTTATATATTGACGACAATGAGGACTGTGATCTACTTATTATTTTTTTACATGTGCGACTTCATATATGAGTGATTTTTATACATGTGCAACTTCATGAATGAGCGAATATTTGAGGAGCAAGTTGATAGTTTAAACACAACGTTTTTCCTTATTTACTTTTGACAGTGAATAATAAATCCATTCTAGTGTGCATGTACATCGTTTGCTTATTTACTGTTGATGGTGAATAATAAATCTGTTCTGGTGTGCATGTACAACGTTTTTCTTATTTATTTATGAGGGCAAATATATTTCCTTCTGGTGCGTTGTTGGCATAGTGATTTTCTTTTAAATGATGACTGCAATGTAGTGTCCATTTTGGTGCGTTTTTTCACAGTGATCTTCTTTTAAATGTTGACGACAATGTAGTTTCCATCCTGGTGCATTTTTCCCAGTGATTTTTCTTTTAAATGATGTCGTCATGTGATTTCCTTCTGGTGCATTGTGCACAACGATTCTGGTATGTTTTCACATTGATTTTGCTTGTATCTTAATGACAACAATGTAAATCCCCTATTGGTGCGCTTTGTACATCGATTCCACCTGTATCCTTGAAGGCGTGTTAGATTAGTTGAATGCATTGTTGTTTAATGACCAAGAGTTTCCCTTTAAGTTGATTGTGTTTGATGTTAATGACCATGAATTTTCCTTTCTAGATGACTACGGTTTTTATTTTTCTATGCTTTTAAATATTTTTATTGAGCCTGTGTTTCGTTGATTCCTGGTTAAGTGGAAAAAATGGTATTTATTGTGTCTGCAATATTAATTAATGGTAGTCACGAATTGCATTTGATGACAAGGCAAATTTATATCCCTAAATGCACAACAACCTGCTCTAACGACAACGCGTTTGTGTAATACATTTGATTAAATGTTATATATTTGATTGTATTGTTGATTAAATGTTATATATTTGATTGTATTTTTTATTATATTTGATTGTATTTTCAATGTTATATATTTGATTAAATTTTATATTTTCAAGGCAATACTGTAATAGTTGTAGCGATTAAATG
Organism: Picea mariana; assembly: GCA_032191745.1. Classification (NCBI taxonomy): domain Eukaryota; kingdom Viridiplantae; phylum Streptophyta; class Pinopsida; order Pinales; family Pinaceae; genus Picea; species Picea mariana. Next base: position 334,033 of record JASDQU010103962.1, read on the forward strand.
TTATATATCTTTCAAGCAAATCACTGTGTTATTATATTAAGTTTTAATGCCTAGCATCTGATCTTTCATTTTATGTAGTGACCATTTAGTGGAATGGTCATTATAGTGATTAAATGATATATATTTTTCAATCAAAAGATTGTATTATTCTATTAGGTTTTAATGCCTAGCCTTTGATCCTTTATTTACTGATCATTTAGTGGAATGATTAGTTATACCAAGTAAATGGTATATAGTAATAATTGTTAATGTCTTACATGTCATTCCAAACTATGATTGCATTTAAGATTAAATTGATGGTACGTTAATGACCAAACTATGATTTAGAATTGCTCACTTGATACGCTTTTTAGTGTTAATTAGATTGGCATACATGGACTTAATTGCAATTAGACTTGTTGATTTTTATGTTAATTTAGAATTGTAATTTATGGACTAATCAAAATTGACTTACTATTAGATTAGTAACCGATGTTAAAATAGATGGTCAATTTTGACAAATTTTAGACGTGATTAATGGTTGGGTTGTTGATGAAGTTGCGTATTGGCTCGAGTTCTTCCTTGATTGTAGTCATCTTGCCTCTGTTTCCCTGTTGAGTGGGGTATGGGTGTAGTCTCCTTGTTAGTCATTTCGTCCTAGCACGTCGGATTTATCTAGAGTCCTCAGTCTAGATAGGATGTGTGGTGCCAAGGTTATTGACGCGTCTGTCACCTTGGGACGACATGATTCCTGAGGACGAGATCATGGCACACCCTATTGGAGAGCGTCAAACAAGAACTTGGCCGGAGTCGGTGCATTTTGTGTGAGTGTTGTCGAGCATGGGTGGAACGCCTTCACGCGTTTGGTTCGCATGCCTTGAGGTTCTAGTCTTGTTCATTAAGGTCGTTGTGTCGGGAGGGGGATGTCGTCCCTTAGCTTGTAGGCATGTCTTGGTTGCGTTGGGTGGGTAGTCATTCCTCCTTGTTGTTCTACGCATGTTTTTCCCAGTTTCCCTTGTGCCGGTGCATGGTGTCATAGTTGCCTGTTGCCTGGAATGCGTGCTTGCATTCGTCATCAGTGGTGTGGTTAAACTGTTGTCTTCATCGCCTTCTTTCCTAAAAAAAAAAAAAAAATTGCACTTTTGCTTCGCTTAGTCGTAACGATGGGGACGTTACATATGGTATCAGAGCGGATTCAACCCGTGACTTGGGATCACTACGAATTTCTTTGTTATGATTTTATTATAATGTTTCTAATTGAGTTGACTTGTATTTGTGTAGGTAATCATGGTTAGAGGACTCCGCGGAGGCAGACAAAGAGGTGCTAGAGGAGGAGGCGCAACGCCTCCAACAACATCCATGGCTGAGGGATCCAACCCCCAGGGAGACGAACATGTTGTCGGGCAGGAGAAGATAGTGGTGGGTGACGTGGTTGGGCTGATGAGGTCTTTTCAGCGGATGTTTGAGGCACTAATAAGCCGTTTGGACAGAGATGAGGCCAAGGCATCGGCACCCCCTGAGGGTCCACCGCGCGCTTCGGTGGGTGTGAGTAGCATTCACTATGAACTCGAGAAGGTCAAATTTTCTGAGTTCTTTGGTGCCCCGGACGGCACAGCCACCAAGGCATGGTTGGAGAATATGGCGATGTGCTTTGTGTTTCGTGACTATACCTCCAACATGAAGGTCTGCATGGTGGTATTTCAACTAAAGGCGAGTGCTCTTCTATGGTTGAAGATGCTCCTTTCACAACTGAACATGGTCGTCGAAGACGTGTCATGGGAACTGTTCGAGGAATGGTTCCAAGAGAAGTACCTATCAGAGGAATTCATTGAGCGTTAGCTCAATGAGTTCAACACCTTACAACAGGGTGGTCGTACGGTGCCCGAGTATGAGGCCCATTTCATGGAGTTGCTTCGGTATGCTCTACATCTTAATACTGAGAAGCTTAAGGTCAATAGGTTCGTGTTCGACCTTAATTGCAGCATATGTGAAAACTTTAGGATTCTGATGCCTTAAACCTTGCATGATGTCATCCAAAAGGCCCTCATAGCAGAGGAGGAGCTTATCAGCGGGGGTCAGAGCAGGACTCTAGCGAGACCAGTAGGGCAGGTGTCATCGGGTGCACAACAAAATTAGACATTATCCAGACATACACCAAGATATCATGGCTTCTAGAGGGGATCCACTTACACTGCACCTCAATGACCAGTGCCTCAGCAATAGACACCTTATCGGGGACTGCAACATCAGCAACAGTGTCGACCACAACAACAACAGTTTAGGCCTGTTCAATGGCACCGACCAGGATTCCTGGCCAATGGGCCGTCATATTCTACTTCGGGTACCAGGAGTACTGGACCAAAGAAGGGGCGTTGGATGTGTGGGGAGCCATACTACCAGCGTGACTTCCTTGTGGAGAGGACTAGAGCATCTGGATCAGCCAGACCCACTACCGTGGGAGATTTGGGCAAGGCCCATCAGATTCATGCAACGGTGAATAACCGCCAAGAAGAGCACCAGTCGACTGTGCTCGAGACGTCAGGTACCATTGCTGACCAAACACTTAGTATTTTGATAGATCCCGGTGCTACTGAGAGTTTCATTTCTGGTGCAGCGCTAAAAAGGATTAAGGTAAAGGAAGTCAAACATGATGAGTTTAGATTCGTAGAGATGGCTTCAGGAGCCAAAAAGAAGGTTGGAGGAAAGGTTACAGGTTGTACCCTTAACCTGGGAGAGTTTGTTACCATGGATAACATGTACGTCACGATATTAGGATCTTATGACGTCGTGATTGGTATGGACTGGTTGGAATCGCATGAGGCGATACTCAACTGTAAGATGAAATAGTTGAGCTTGGTCGATGATGAGGGACAAATACGCGTGATTGTAGCTCATAACTAGGGATTTTCCCTGAGGTTCATCTCTTCCTTACAGCTACAGAAGAGCAATCTCAAGGGGTGCAAGCTTTATGCGATCCTTGCGTTAAACGAGAAGGGAGTAGTGGAAGGTCTAGAACACCTTTCGGTGGTGAGAGACTTTGCAGACGTCTTTCCGAAGGAGTTACTTGGGATTCCACTAGAGAGGGAGTTGGAGTTTACTATAGACCTAAAACTAGGGATCGAACCAATAGCGAGAACGCCTTATCGGATGTCGACCCCAGAGTTACAAGAGTTGAGAATGAAACTGAAGGAATTGCTGGACCTGGGATTGATACGTCGAAGTGTGTCACCGTGGGGTGCACCTGTTATTTTCATATGAAAGAAGGATGGGTTATGGAGAATATGCATTGACTACCGTCAATTGAACAAGACAACGATCAAGAATCAATATCTGTTGCCGAGGATTGATGATCTGTTTGATCAAATGAAGGGTGTGATGGTGTTCTCAAAGATCGATTTGCGATCAGGGTATCACCAGTTATGGATCAAGGAGGATGATGTACCTAAGACCACCTTTAAGACGAGGTTTGGACATTTTGAGTTTACTATTTTACCCTTTGGACTTACAAATTCCCTAGGGGTATTTATGAGTTTGATGAACGGGGTGTTCCGCGAGTACTTGGACAAGTTTGTCCACGTATTCATTGACGATATTTTGATTTACTCTCGAATGACAAAGGAGCTTGATGAGCACTTGTGCTTGGTACTACAATGTCTGAGAGAGCACAAATTGTATGGGAAGTTGTCCAAATGCTCATTTTATCAATCGAGGATTCACTACGTAGGGCATGTCATCTCCGGTGAAGGTATTGCCATGGATCCAACAAAGGTCGAGGCTATTATGGAATGGCCTACACCGATGAATGTCCCAGAAGCACATAGCTTCATGGGTTTAGCAGGATACTATCGACGGTTCGTCAAGGGATTTTCGAAGATAGCAAATTCGATCACGAAATTGCAGAAGAAGAACAAGAAGTTTGTTTGGACCGAGAAATGCGCAGAAGCATTTCGGAGGCTTAAGGAGTTGTTGACAACAATACCAATACTAAAGGTCCCTGACATGGATGTGGACTTCTTGGTATGCACTGACGCATCCAAGGAAGGCTTAGGTGGAGTCTTGATGTAAGACAGTCGAGTGAACGCTTACATCTCGAGGAAACTGAGAAGGCATGAGGAGAACTATGCGACATATAATTTGGAGTTGTTAGCCATTGTTTATGCCTTGAAGGTTTGGAGACACTACCTTGTTGGATGAAAATTTGAACTAAAGATGGACCACCATGGACTACAACACATATTTATGCAAAGTGACCTGAACACGCAACAACGATGTTGGTTGAAATTGCCTAGCGAGTATGAATTCGAGATTACTTACATAAAAGGAACAGTGAATCGAGTGGTAGACGCATTGAGTCAGAGACCACGCATCTTTTCGGTGTTGCCTCTTCAGAGGAATCTGCCTGAAAGAATTCTAAATTTACAGTGTGACAATAATTGGTACAAAGAGGTTGAGGGTTTCATCGAACAAAACACAATGATGGTACCAAGATTTGAAGGATTTACGTTTGACGACGATGGATTATTGAGGTTTAAAAATCGGATTTATGTACCACCAAATGACAAGTTGAGGAGATTGATCCTAAGCGAGGTTCATAGAGCAGTCTACATGGCTCACCCAGGAGTCACGAAGATGAGGGCAGACCATAAACCCTTATTCTTATGGAAAGTAATGAAGGTAGACATAGTCAATTTTGTGGCCATATGTCTAGAATGTCAGCAACTAAAGGTTGAACATAGACACCCAGCAGGATTACTACAACCACACGCTATTCCAGAATCTAAATGGGAGGTTATTTTGATGGATTTTATTTTTGGACTGCCACAGACAACAAGGAGACACGACTCGATTGTCGTAGTAGTAGACACTTTGACAAAGAGTGCTCACTTTAGTCCTGTGTGTACGGCGTATCAGGTGCCTGACATAGCTAGAGTTTTCATCAGTGAGATTGTGAGGATTCCTGGTGTGCCTAAGAGGATTATATTTGATCAGGGATCGATGTTTACTAGACGATTTTGGACAAGTTTCCAAGAGGCCTTGGGAACCCAACTTAACTTCAGTACTGCGTATCACCCGGATACTGACAGGAATAACGAATGAATGAACCAGACCTTGGAGGACATGTTGGGAATGTGCGTGATGGACCAACAAAAGAGTTGGGAAGAATTCTTGCCATTGGTGGAATTCGCTTATAACAATAGTTACCAAAACACCATTAAGATGGTGCCATTCGAATTTCTTTATGGGCGACTGTGTCAGACGCCTTTGAGTTGGGATAGGCTTGAGGATAGGGTCCTGGTGGGATCATAAGCGATCCAAGAAATGGAAGAGTAAATGGAAACCATAAGACAAAGGATTAAAGAAGAACAGGATCGGCATAAGAGCTATGCCGATGCGCATCGTGTCGACCATAGTTACGAGGTTGGAAATCGAGTCTTCTTGCAGGTTAAACCGCATAAGAGTTCGATCAAGTTTGGAAAGGGAGAAAAAATATCTCCTAGGTTCGTGGGACCTTTCGAGATCATGGAAAGAAAGGGGCCCGTGGCCTATCGACTAGCCTTGCCTGATTCTTGAGGCGTATGCACGATGTTTTTCACATATCTGTTTTGAGACATTATATTAGTGATCCTACACATGTTATTGACATGAGTTCCTTGCAGGTATCGGATGAGGGGGAGGTCGTGGCTGAGATGATACGCATCTTGGATCATCGCATTCGAAAGCTATGGCGTTGAAAAATAGAGTAGGTCAAGGTATAGTGGGACAGCTATAGTCCGCACTCGGCGACCTGGGAGGACGCATATGATATGCGCCAACAGTTTCCATTTTTGTTTTATAGATAGACTTATGATACTGTGATACACATTATTTCGGCACTTATACTGTGAAACTTCGAGACGAATTTTAGACCAAGAGGGGGTGTATGTAACATCTCGCTCTTGCGCACTAAGAGAACTTATTCTTTGAGAACACTTGCTCGCAAGTGATCCGAATTATTATGCTATTAAAACATTTGATTTTGGTTATGAGACGTCATGGGTTGATGACATGTTGTTTTGCTACATTGACATAGACAATTGTTATTGACCCAGTTTTACTAAGTGTGCAGGACTTTGGACCTCGAGGATGTCAAGGCATTGATGGAACCCCTTGGACTTCAGATCGAGTCAGGGACTGAACTATTGGGGTTTGATTGTTTTATATGTGATATTAGTGCATCTGATTAGATGATATGATTATGGATATATTTCTGACATGATTCCTTGATGATGCAGGATGACAATAGCTTGCCGACCAGACTCACATGTGGAGTAGAGGGGTCATGTAGGACTACCAGAGATGTTGAGAGAGAGGTGTGGACAACAGTCCTGCCATAGCCTACTAGCACTCCTTCCATGGCTCGAACTGTAGGTTAACAATTACCTAGTTCGAGAGGACCCAGGATGTCGTGAGGGCAGACTACGATAGTCAATCATGATGATTCTAAGGGGCACGCAATAAAGTAGGGACCTTATTCCTTAGAGGCCCTTAGTTTCCCACAAGATCACCTGGAGTATTACTCCAGGGGTTTTTGATGTCTACCAAGTCAGTCAAGAGGCAAGTAGCACACTTGGAGCACGTTGTGCGTCCTGAAGGGCACATCGCGCAAGAAAAATGGAAAGAGATGAGTGGCACCCTTGGAGCACGTAGTGCGTCCTGAAGGGCACGTCGTGCAAGAGAAACAGAAAGAGGCGAGTGGCACCCTTGGAGCACCTAGTGCGTCCTGAAGGGCACATCGCGTTGTTATTTAATAATTAGATAAACCTAGATGGCTTTAGGACGAATAACGTGTTAAGGAATATTTAAAACTTTTCCCCTAATAAAATGTTTCCCAGCCTAGGAAAATAAAGTCTAGGTCTAAATTATACTTGTGATAAATTTTTTATCTATATATATATAATGATTAATCTTGTGACAACAAGGGGGTAAGCAATTAAATTGATTTATAAAAATATTTTGGGATAAAATTTAAAAAGGGAAATAATTGTTTTAATATATTATGCTAATTAAAAATTTATTCATTAAAAAGGAAAAGGGAAAAGGGTAAGTTTCTGCACATGCCTTTTTGAGTTTAAATAAAAAGGGGAAAGAGGGAAATCTAAAATAATTAGGAAACTAGGAAAAAGAGGGAAACATAAAAAGAAAGGGGAAACACAAGGGAAAAAGCAGATAGCCTAACTTAGTAAGGTATCTAGCATTTAAGAACTTTCTAATTTAACCTTAACTAGTAAATTTATAAGGGGGAAAGTCATTAAAACTTGTAAGGGGATATGGGGACACCTAGGAGCGATTCTAGGAGTGCCTTTAGGTGAGTGAGGGAAATAGGGGTAATTAATTAATTAATGAAATTAGTTTATGGAGGAATGAAGGGGATGGGTGACACTTGTATAGGGAGGATTTTTAGGAATGAAATTATTAAACATTAAATAAAATGGGATTTTGGGAAAGTAAGGGACTTTGAAACTCTATATAATGGAGGGAGGAGAATGATGATGGCTCTCTTCTGTTTGCATAATGCTACGCTGCAGAAATATCTACTTGACTGAATTAGCTTGTGGGAGTTGGGATACCCAGCTCGGTGAGGAGTGGTAGCTCGACCTTGCAAGGCGAGCTGGGAGCTAGTTGATTCTCTGGTTAGTGTGTGTGGCCCCTTTGCTACTCGGGGGGCTAAGGGGGAAGAAGAGTACCCCTAGCGTTGGCTGGGAGGTACCGGTGAAGTCTCATCGATCGGAAAGCAGGAGTTGCACGAAGCGTGTGGGACATCAACTCAGAGTGGGTGATTGGGCAACGGTACACTTCCTTTATTTCTGCGTGGTAGATGGTTAGTATGATTTATGCTTTCAATTATGTTTTCTTAATCAAGTAAAGAATATGATAGTCTTAGCGTTCTAGTTGATGACTGAAATTTCCCCACAGCCTTAGCATTCTAGTTGATGACTGAAATTTCCCCATAGCCTTAGCTTGATGTTGATTTATTTCCATGGCCTTCGATCCCTACATGTCTTGACCATCCTGAGGTTTATTGATTGCAATGATTGCGGATTATTTTTTCCTTCATCCCTATCTCATCAGTCTACGCCTGAGCAGTCGGCTAGGAGCCTGATCTACGGTCGTAGCTTCGGCATTAATAGACCTATGGATCTCAACACTCTGCTTTTCTATGCGTGGATGATGAGCGAAGGATGTTCTCGTCAGCCGTCTACCTTTGTTGTTGTCCTTGGCTGATTGTTGTCTTTGGCTGATTGTTTTCTTGTGCCTTCTAGCAAAGTACCTTTGTGTATGGATGTCTTGTATCCTTGTTGGTTTATCTCTATGCTTGTTTCTTGTTCTCCACGCCTTGAGGGCTTAACCTTGAATTTAACTCTGCATCTTTACTGGATAAATCAACTCTGCATTTTTACTAATTGCTAGAAACTTAAATTTGCGTTGTGATCCCTCCCTGCACTTAACTCTACGTTTATTTTTATTGATGGAAATTATCCTCTGCGATTAATTGATTGTCTCTGCACCTCATCTTTGTGACTTCTTGGCATACTATCACCGAGTCTTCTGGTTTGGCTGTTTTTTATGTGTTGACAACTGTTTTATTTCTGGGCATTTTTCCTGGCATGATACACAGAATTCCCTGCATAATGAACATCCATACCATTTTTAGACATATAATTGATAAGAGGCAACAAATGTAATGAGTGACAATGTTCATTAAGAGACCCCGAAATTGGTATGCCCACAATTTATATTTATTCCTTAACTGCATTTTCATAATTATTTGACTGTGATCCCTTATATATTGATGACAATGAGGATTGTGATCTAATTATTATTGTTTTACATGTGTGACTTCATATATGAGTGATTTTTATACATGTACGACTTCATGAATGAGTGAATATTTGAGGAGCAAGTTGATAGTATTGAATAATAAATCCATTCTGGTGTGCATGTACAATGTTTGCTTATTTACTATTGACAGTGAATAATAAATCCGTTCTAGTGTGCATGTACAACGTTTTTCTTATTTATTTATGAGGGCGAATATATTTCCTTCTGGTGCGTTGTTGGCATAGTGATTTTATTTTGAATGATGACGGCAATGTAGTGTCCATTCTGGTGCGTTTTTGCACAATGATATTCTTTTAAATGTTGATGACATTGTAGTTTCCATCCTGGTGCGTTTTGCCCAGCGATTTGCCTTTTAAATGATGTCGGCATGTGGTTTCCTTTTGGTGCGTTGTGCACAACGATTCTGGTATGTTTGCACATCGATTTTTTTTGTATCTCAATGACAACAATGTAAATCCCCTACTGCTGCGCTTTGTACAGTGATTCCACTTGTATCCTTGAAGGCGTGTTAGATTAGTTGACTGCATTGTTGTTTAATGACCACGAGTTTCGCTTTAAGTTGACTGTGTTTGATGTTAATGACCATGAATTTGCCTTTCTAGATGATTGCGGTTTTTATTTTTTTATTCTTTTAAATTCTTTGAAGTCATTGACAGCGAGATGCTCTTGGAGTGAAATCGAAATATTTTTATTGAGCCTGTGTTTTGTTGATTCCCGGTTAAGTGGAAAGAAGGGTATTTATTGTGTCTACAATATTAATTAATGGTAGTCACGAATTGCATTTGATGACAAGGCAAATTTATATCCCTAAATGCACAACAACCTGCTCTAACGACAACGCGTTTTTGTAATACATTTGATTAAATGTTATATATTTGAGTGTATTGTTGATTAAATGTTATATATTTGATTGTATTTTGATTGAATGTATATATTTGATTGTATTTTCAATGTTATATATTTGATTAAATGTTTATATTTTCAAGGCAATACTGTAATAGTTGTAGCAATTAAATGTTATATATCTTTCAATCAAATCACTATGTTATTATATTAATTTTTAATGCCTAGCATCTGATCTTTCATTTTATGTAGTGATCATTTAGTGGAATGGTCATTATAGTGATTAAATGTTATATATTTTTCAATCAAAAGATTGTATTATTCTATTAGGTTTTAATGCCTAGCCTCTGATCCTTTATTTACTGATCATTTAGTGGAATGACTAGTTATACCGATTAATTGTTATATAGTAATAATTGTTAATGTCTTACATGTCATTCTAAACTATGATTGCATTGAAGATTAAATTGATGGTACGTTAATGACCAAAATATGATTTATACTTGCTCACTTGATATGCTTTTTAGTGTTAATTAGATTGGCATACATGGACTTAATTGCAATTAGACTTGTTGATTTTTATGTTAATTTAGAATTGTAATTTATGGACTAATCGAAATTGACTTACTATTAGATTAGTAACCGATGTTAAATTAGATGGTCAGTTTTGAAAAATTTTAGACGTGATTAATGGTTGGGTTGTTGACTAAGTTACGTATTGGCTTGAGTTCTTCCTTCATTATAGTCATTGTGCCTCTATTGCACTGTTGAGTGGGGTATGGGTGTAGTCTCCTTGTTAGTCATTTTGTCCTAGCGCGTCGGATTTATCTAGAGTCATCGGTCCAGATAGGATGTGTGGTGTCAAGGTTATTGACGCGTCTGTCACCTGGGGATGACATGATTCATGAGGAGGGGATCATGGTGCACCCTATTGGAGAGCGTCAAACAATAACTTGGCCGGAGTCGGTGCGTTTTTGTGTGAGTGTTGTCGAGCGGTGTAAGTTTCTTTGGTGCATGGGTGGAACACCTTCACGCATTTGGTTCGCATGCCTTGAGGTTCTAGTCTTGTTCGTCAAGGCTGTAGTGTCGAGAGGGGGATGTCATCCCTTAGCTTGTAGGCATGTCTTGTTTGCGTTGGGCGGGTAGTCGTTCCTCCTTGTTGTTCTATGCATGTTTTGCCCAATTTTCCTTGTGCCGGTGTGTGGTGTCATAGTTTCCTATTGCCTGGACTGCATGCTTACATTCATCGTCAGTGGTGTGGTTAATCTGTTATCGTCATCGGCTTATCGCCTAAAAACAAAAAAAAATTGCATTTATGCTTTGCTTAGTCGTAACGATGGGGATGTTACAGGTTGGAGGAATATTGTGTTTCACCACATACAAGGGATGTGTTGCGACAAAGAATAGCATAGAAACAATATGAAGAACATCCAAAACATTTGCCAATGGCATAAATATAATTGTTCATTAAGTTCAAATAAGAGCACAAAGAAGTTAAAATTTCCATCAATACATTTGTGCAACAAAAACCATGGTTTGTTAGACCCATCACTGTTGACAATTGTTATTGTCGTTATCATCTGGAATTTGAGTTGTATTACGAAAATTTTTATTTTTATTTTGGTAAAACTTTATGTCCAAGTTTACCTCCTCCTTCCGCATTCCGTGCTTTTATATCTGAAATTCTATGTGAAAGAGAAGGTGATGATTTATTTTACAAAAAAAAATGTGTTGGTGGAAAGAAATGTGATCGTTGTGGAAATCTAAGTTTGTTTCACTCAAAGTATAATATTGATATGAATGATCAAACATTTTCTAATATAACAGTCAATTGGAAGAGATATGAATATATCAACAACACAGCTCTGCATTCTTCAAATGTTATTTCCAAGAGGATTGATTTGATAGTAGATAAAATCTGTGTGATAGATTGTTTGAAGAAGCTTGAGGAAGAAATTTATAAATACACCAAGCATTCACATAGAGGTTGATGGCAAGACCTAAAATTTAAACAATCCCATGAAGTGTTTCCACCAGGGACAATTTTGTCTGTAGTTGATTTTGCAGAGAATTACACATTCGCTGCACAAAAAGAAATACAGAGTGAATATTATCATTATGATCAAGTCACAATATTTGTCCACGTTCTATATAGACGTGCTCAACGGATTCTTGATAACATAGAAAACACCAATGACAATCAACATGTTATTAAAGAATATCATGTTTATATAAGTGATGATCGATCACACGACACACATTATGTACAACATTGTTTTGATAAATTTTATGATTCAATGAAACAAGGCGAAATAAGATTCGATTGACATTGGATATGGTCAGATGGGTGTGCAGGTTAGTTAAAATATTCACGATCATTCTATTGGTTATGTCGTCATCATAAAAAATCAAACATTACACATTTTTGGAATTTTTTTGGGACTGGTCATGGAAAAGGAAAGCACGACGGTGCAGGGGCATGTGTAAAACAAGAACTTCGAAGGTATCAGATGAAACCTCATGCCAATTGATTTGAATCCACTGAACAAGTTGTTGAATGGTGCAAAATGGCACTAATCCATGAATATAATCCGTCAAGAGATATGCGTAGGTGTGTCTATATATACATGTGTTACACATGTACACATGATATTTTTATTTGAATATGTTCAAATTTATATTCAATCTTCAATCATTTTCTTGAGAGATTTCAAGTTAACAAGTTATTGTCTTTGTGCAGGTTTTTTTGGTATGTTGGAATCCATAATGGAAATAGATCACTCCCATATGACACCAGTAAAATACATGGGACACGAAAAATACATTCAGTTAAAACAAAACGTTATCAAAATGTGTTTGCATTTGATAGAAGAAATGCGTCTTGTTTTTGTTCAGTTTTCATAGAGGACACAAAATCCATAGATATTTGTGAAAACAAAAATGCAGAATATGTTAAAGCTTGGATACATACTGAACTTAATGTAAAAGGAAAAATGTCACTTGCAAGCTCAGAGGAGATGGAATCAAATGAAACTACAGTGTCAGTTGATGGAGATAGAGTTTTTGATCTTGTTAGAGAAGGTAATTTTTATGTTTTTAAATTTTTTCAAATAACTTGTAGATGTACTTGTGTGATAATCTAACATGAACTATTTGGTGTCCAATATATCCAATTATTTGCAGGAGATTTCTTTTCCATGGTTGCACCCGTAGACAATACTGAAAACGTGAAATATTATTTGATGCGATGCACATAACAAAAGATGAGACTATTAAAAGATTTTGATGATAACGGTTTTATATATGAAAGAGGATCCAATGTATTGAAAGGATATTGTTTTCAAGAAACCCATCAAACCGATACTCATGTGCACTTTCAAGACTACCAGTCATATGTAATAGTTGTCAATATAGTCATTTGGTTGGCAACACACATAAAGTTAATAGAAGTTCAATCAAGAAAAAAAACAAAAGTTAGAAAATGGAAAATGCCCAAAGCCGATCATGAACGAATAATTGAAGATGGAATACCATTACGATTTCTTTAAACAAGTGACACATGTACATTCCGGAATTTTATATTTTGCATTGAAAGCACATGTATTTATGAATATCTATGATTCTAGAATCATTTCCAGTTTAGTTTACTTTCATGGTTTGGATTCAATTAAGAAAAGTTATATTTTTGATGAATTAAATAAAGTTTACCAAGCCTTATTTACAATTTTAGGGAAGAACCTATAGATTGTATCTAGGGAACCTAAATTGACCTATACTTTGGATGATTATACTTTAATCCTACAAATTATCCCAATCATATACACAAATCTTTTAATGCATGTAACCAATTTAATACATATAGGATAAATGCATTCATTATTTGCAATTTTATTGTTCAATGTTTTTTCATATGAAAATTATAACTTCATATCAAAACTAGGACCCATTTCCATGCCATTATAAGGGGTTGTTGAAGGCTTAGAAAAACTTTAAATTCTGATAAATTTTAATATCAATATAAATTTTAATGAAGATCGCTTACTTATATTAAATTTGATGACTTGTTTTGACTATTTTCAACCATATTTCAAAATCAAACAAAATTTAAATTATAAGTGAAGAAACTATGATTTTTATTTCACATTTTCTTGAATATTTCATTGTGAAATTTCATAAGAAACTATAAAATTTGACGAACTATAAAATTTAATTTTTATTTCACGTTTTTTTGAATATTTCATTTTGAAATTTCATAAGAAACTATAAAATTTGATAATTTTTTTTGAAATCAAGAAAATGGTATATTGAAATTATTTCATCCAATATTTTATATAAATAAACATAGTGCAAGTAAAATCAAGACAAGAAAAAATATTATATGAGTGATCTCAATATCTCTTCTATCTCTTCTTGTGATTTTGTTATCATCTTTGTAGTTTTCTCATAGTTGTTCTTATGAGAAAGAAGGTGAATTCAATTACCATTAAAACCTTTCATTGAGATGTTCATGTAAATTGAGATTTTGATGTAAATGTGAGACCATGTCTCTCTGAAAATATCGAAATGATAAAGACCATGTAAATGTCCTAGGTTCAAATTCAAGTGTGTGTAGATCCCCTTGTGTATGTCTCTCTTACTTTGTAATATTTATAGTGGCTTTCTTCATTATTCCATGTGTTCAAGTGATTCTTTCTTTCTATGTCTTCTAACCCATTGTTAAACTAATTTTCTTAGTTCTTTCTTTTTTTTTCACATGAAAAGAACAATTTCATTGTTATTCTATTAGAATTAAATGAAATATTTTGTCACATATGGATCTAGAAAGTTATGATAAAAAAAGATCTGTAGTCTTTCCTTCCTTCCACATTTTTACATTGTAGTAAAGTTATAAAAAGACATCTAGTGTCATATACAAAATTATTCAAAAAAGGGACATCTGTAAAGATCCAAGCTAGAAAATGTAAAACTTTTCTGTACATACAAAAGTTCCATCAAAAATTTCTTCATAAAAGAGCCACAACCAGAATTTCCTTTGAGTGCCTTCTTGGAGAGGTTGTCTACTACTTTGTTGAACTGTTTATGTACGTGCATAAATTTGATAGATTCAAATATATTATTTAAGCTTCTGATTTAGTCTGTTACTTTGTTGAACTGTCTATGTACGTGCATAAATTTGATAGATTCAAATCTATTAATTAAGCTTCTGATCTTGTCTTTCTAGTTGTTGAGATATATCAAGTTCAGGTTGGATTTGGAATTTATCCAATCGATAGTGACCTTGGAATCTCCCACAACCATCAATTTTTTTATGGAAAAGGAAATGAGTAATTCTAATCCCCATAGGCCCAAGAGATCATCTTTATGTTGAATTTTATCAGTCCACAATGAAATATGTTGAATTTTATCATGCGTTTTTGAACAGTCCACANCACAGTGAACATAAAAAAAAAAAAACATTTAAATTTATACATAGTAGTAGAGGCCCAAGATTTTAGCTCTATGTTGAATTTTATCAGTCCAAAATTAAATATGTTGAATTTTATCAGTCCCCATAGGCCCAAGAACAGTCCACAATGAAATATGTTGAATTTTATCTGTGTTTTTGAACAGTCCACAGTGAACATAAAAGGAAGCATTTAAATTAATACATAGTAGGATAGACCCAAGAGTTCATCTTTATGTTGAATTTTATCAGTCCACAATGAAATATGTTGAATTTTATCAATCCCCATAGGCCCAAGAACAGTCCACAATGAAATATGTTGAATTTTATCATGTGTTTTTGAACAGTCCATGGTGAACATAAAATGAAACATTTAAATTAATACATAGTAGAAAAGTATTTAAGAATTGGATGCTTAATTTAATGCATTCTAAAAATCAGAATATACAAAACATTAGTTCAAAACTAACAACTTTGCCACTTTTTAAAGACAGAAGTTATAAACACAAAATTAATGTTCTATGAAGATAGAAGTTATAATATGAAAACCATATTCTAGCTTAAAAAAGAAAATCAATATTACTAAAATAAGAAAAAAGTCTTGTAAGCTTCGTAGTGAAACTCTCATTAAACAAATCTTATAAAACAGTATCGTAAAACATAAATTAACCTTTTGAGAAATCAAATATGAAACAATCAAATGATATTTTGAGAAATTAACATAAATTAACAGTATCATATTAAACAATATAA
>JASDQU010103963.1:35979-46137 GCA_032191745.1 Picea mariana
GATAGATAGATAGATAGATAGATAGATAGATAGATAGATAGATAGATATAATACTTGAGAAGAATGAAAATTCTAATTTCCATAAATGGAAATTTATTTTTAGAACAACAACTTTGAAATAATTTATTTTTGAATAATTCGAAGATATCATGTCCTCTCCCCTTTAAGTATAACATTGTCCCCAATGTTCAAATTTCTTGGAACATAATTGGATAAGATTTCAACATTTCTTCTTCCAATTCCCAAGTATCCTCCTCAGGACTAAAGTGTTTCCATTGCACCTTTACTTGGGTGATGGCTCTGTTCTGAAATATTGTTTCTTTCCTGTCTAGAATGCATAGAGGTTCCTCTTGGAACTCGCCTTATGGTTCCACCTACACCATGCTCCAATTAATGATGTGAGTAGAATCATGAATATATCTTTTTAATAATGAGACATGAAAAACATTATGAACTTTTAAATTTGCAAGGAGTGCAAGTTAATATGCCACTGGTATGATTCGAGTTAATATCTCCACTGTTCCAATTCGAGTTAATATCTCGAAAGGACCACAAAATCTTGGTGGCAACTTGGAACGACTTCCTAGTTTTAGGGAGCTTCTCCTTTCTTTGACTTTGAGATATACATGCTCTCCAATTTTGAATTCTTGATGTCTCCTTTTTAGATTTGCATATACTTTCTATCGATCTTGTACCTCTTTCAAGTTTTGTTGTACCCTTTTGACCATCTTCTTGGAGAATTTTGGTCCAAACATAATCTTTTCAACCGAATTATCTTAGCTTATGCTTGATACCCATTATTGTATGTCAATTCCACTAAATGTAGATATTCTTCCCACTTAGTTGGTTTTGTTCTTACATACATTCATAACATATCTTCGATAATTTGATTCATACATTATGTTTTCCCATCCATTTTTGGATGGTAACTTGTGGTAAAATTCAAATTAGTACCCAAACCTGCAAACAATTCTTTCCAAAAATTGGATGTAAATTTAACATCTCTATCTGAAATCACCATCTTAGGAATCCCATGCAACCTAAATATTTCTTTCATAAAATCTTCAACGATATTAATCGCTTTGTAAGTAGATTTCACAAGTATAAAATGTGTAGACTTACTTAGCTTATCAATCACTACCATAATTGAGTTGTTTTGTCTCTGAGTCTTAGGAAAACCTGTAATGAAGTCCATTGAAATAATTTCCCATTTCCATTCTGGTGTAGGCAGAGATTGTAAAAGACATGTCGGATGTTGATGCTCAACTTTTAATTGTTGACAATATAAATAGTTAGACAAGTATTCATTTGTTTCATATTTCATATTAGGCCAATAAAACTGTTTTCTTAAAGTTGTTATCATTTTATAGTATCCTGGATGACCAAAATATGGCTTTTTTTCCAACTCATCAAGAATCATCATCCTCAATTCAGTGAAATTAGGTACATATAACCTATCTTTGAACCTTAACAACCCACTTTTATCTATACTAAGATCTATATTGTTCAGATTTCCCTCGTTTCATTGCAATTGGTCTTCTGTTTTGGTGTATTTTTCATCATTTATGCTTGCATATTTAATCCTATCCTCAATATCATTTTCTTCTTTTCTGATAATTACTTCATATAGCTCATTAGTTCTCTGACTTAGTGCATCTATGACTTTATTTTCCTTTCCCTAAATGTGTTGTACTTCAAAATCAAACTCACTTAAAAAGACCAACCACCTCGCCTGTCTTGTGTTGAGATCATGTTGATTGAACAAGTGTTTTACACCACTGTTGTCTGTTAGTAATAGAAATTTTCTTCCCATTAAATAATGTCGCCACATTTTCAATGCATGAATTATAACTGTCAATTATAGATCGTGAGTTACGTAGTTTCTTTCATGTTCCTTTAATTTGCGTGATTCATAACAAATTGTGTGTCCATCCTATGTTAGTACTCCTCCTAATCTTTATTTACTTGAAACCACGCAAACTGTAAAGTATTTATCTGGATCGACCACATTAAGGATTGGCGATATAGTTAACGGTCCTTTTAGTTTATCAAAATTGTGTTGGCATTTTTGAGACCAATGAAATTACATTCCCTTTTTCTACAGTGATGTAATAGGATAGGTGATTTTGGAAAATACTTCGATAAACCTCTGGTAATAGCCGGTAATCCCCATGAATGATCTTAATTCTGCTACGTCCTTAGGAATAGGCCATTCCATAATGTCTCTAATCTTTTCAGGGTCTACTGCAATACCATCTTCTAATATTACATGCCCTAAATATTGTATATTTCTTTGGTAAAAATCACATTTGTCAAACTTAACATACAATTTATGTTCTCTTAGAGTCTGTATTACTATTTTCAAATGTTGTTCATGTTCTTCTTCAGTTTTTGAATAGATTAGTATATCATCGATAAAGATCAATACAAATTTATCCAAATACTAGTTGAATATATTGTTCATCAAGCACATAAAAGTTGTTGGTGCATTAGTAAGTCCAAATGGAATCACCACAAATTCATAATGTCGATAATGTGTTCTAAATGTTGTTTTTTTTACATCTTCATCCTTTATCTTGACTTGGTGATAACCAGATCTCAATTCTAGCTTAGAGAATATTTTTTCTCCTCCAACTTGATCAAAGAGATCGTTGATTCTAGGTAAAGGGAATTTATTTTTAATCATCATGTTATTCAATTGATGATAATAAATACACAATATTATTGTTCCATCTTTCTTTTTAACAAACGAAACTGGTGCTCCCCATGGTGAAACACTTGTTCTAATGTATTCTTTATCTAACAGTTCATGTAGCTAAATTTTCAGTTATGTTAGTTCGGGAACACTCATTCTATAAGGTTCCTTTGATATTGGGGCAGATCCAGGTAGTATATCAATAGAGAAATCTATTTCTCTCCATGGAGGTAGTTCGGGTATCTCTTCTGTGAATACATCTTTAAACCCCTGAAGGACTGCAAAGTCTTCCAAACTTGGTTTTCTTTCTTTTTCCAAAATATTAGTTACTTGAATAACATGTACTTTGCAACCCTTATTAATACATTTCTTGAATTGCATTGTTGATATTTCTCTAAGAGAAACTGGTTTTCTGATTCCTTATATTGTTATTTCTGTATTATTTTCATCCTTGTACACAAAGGAATTTTCATAGCATTTCAATATCACTTTATGCATTTCTAACGAGTCCATTCCGATAATTATGTCATACGACCCTAAAGGTAACATGTTGAGATTTAACTTTGTATTCTGACCACTTATACCGAGTTCACAATCAGAAACAAATTTTGTTACCTTTCTTTTTGTCCATGTGGCTAGTTGTACTAACCAGGATTTAGCATGTTTTTCCTTCTTTAACTTGTCCGATTCTACTAAGGTTGGAGTAATATAACTTGAACTAGATCCTGGATCAATTAGTATAGATACATTGTTGTTATGAATTTTACCTTCAACTTCCACAATAGTGGATTGATGATCTGTTTACCTGTCATCCAAAGCTGCATTGATCTTATGCATGCTTCTACCAATATATCCAACTATTGAAGCCTCTTGAAGATTGTGGACTGAATTTTGTATTGATGGGTTTATGCGTGGAAAATTTCTCCACAGGTGGGGTTCTCCACACTCCCAACATTTCAACGGTTCTCTGGGACTGTCCACTATATTCTTGAATCCCATATTAACTAGTTTATTTCCCCCTTGAGTATGTTGTGTGTTAGAGGGATAGTGCTTCCTTTGGAATCCTTTATTCATGTTACAGAAATGGGTCGGTTGCAAAACCTTTCTTCCGTTGGTTCTATAGATCTTGCTCCTTATCTTTCCATGCCTTAGGAGTTTTAGATATTTTCTTATAGTGTTCATAGCACATTTTGGCCTTCCTAAATACCTTGTTCAAGGATTTAGGATTATCAAATTCAATTATGTGTTTATAAGTCTGTGGTAGACAACTCAAGAATCTTGGAATCTTTGCCTTATCTTCTTTAATATAAGGCACAAACCTCAGCAGATCTAGAAATTTATTAATTAGATCATCCATAGACATTTGTCCTGATCGCAATTCATAAAATTCTTTAGTCTTCCTTTTGTAATAACTTTCTGATAGGTATTGTTTCTTGAAATGATTTTTGAATTATGGTCATTCCATCTTTTTTTCATTTAACCCTTTAGCCTAGCTTCAGGTCTTTCCACCAGATAGTAGCCTTTCCATTTAAATTATAAATGGCCATTCTAACCTTGATATTAGTAGAACAATTATAAATCTGAGAGTATTTCTTTATGTCTAGCAGTCAGGTTTCATCTTCTTCACCAGTATTTGATTCTCCATCAAAGGTGGAGGGATTTATCTTTTTGAATTCACTTTCCAGGTGATCCAATTGTTTCATATTATTTCTTGTAGATGCCTTATTGTTTTTCGTGTATGTGTCCTCAGAAGAGTTGTCTTATCTTTCTGTTTCATTACTAGAATTCTTTGAGGACTTTTTACTGACCTCCTCTTCCATCTCATTATTTCTTGGACTCCTCTTTGATGCTATACTACGTAACAATATTTCATTTATTTCCTGTTGATCTTCTTGAGTTTTATTTAACTTTCCATTATCGTATTTAAACACCTGCACTTCACAATAAGATTCCTCATCATTTCCAATACTTGGGTGGTTTAACTTCCCTCACTCTGACATTCTGGGTCTATAGGGAGCTCCTGATTTGCTTCCTCTCAAGTCTATCTCCTTCTCCATTCTGCGCTAACATTTTTTTACAAAAGACAAATTTTTTGTTTGTAACATTAAATATTATTTGTTAGATTTTTCCTTTAGAAAAATAATTTTCTGGTGTTTCCCTTAGGCCTAAGTGTTGTAACCAAAAACTCTGATACCATATGTAATGTACCCCAAAATTTTCTACTAATAAAAAAATTGAACGGGAGAAACTATTATTCTTATCATCAATGACAGTATAGATTCGACCAATGTTTCAACCAATCATTACCCGACTCATTACTTTGATTTCAACTTAAAAAATTTGTCACTAAAATAATCCATAAGAGAGGAATACTACTCTAACCATAATGATATCTTCTCATTTCATTCTTATACTATTCTTGGAATGCTTAAAGATTTTCACATCATGTAGGCTCTCCACATCACTAATTTCACATGGTAGTGGGGGGGTGCATACTCTGCCACTCTTCCATTACAAATGGTGGGATCGAGGCACCATTATGATAATTTCATTCGACCTCCTTACCATGTTTTTCACTAAGATTTCCTCCAAAGCATTGCTCTTTGTGCCCTGGTTACTCTGTACAGTTCAACCCTGGGCATAGATAGATGCAACAGAATTCCTGTAAGAGATTCGGCATGCTTTGAATAGCCAGGTAAGTCTTATGTGCAATGATAAATTGTTTCGAATGAAAAACTAGGTAGAATGTTTTGTTTTCCTCATTGAGAATCATTCAATTTAAATTGTTTTCTTTCTGAGCAAGAGTTAAAGTAATGGGTGTTATCAGTAGATTGCAGGGACCTATATCTCTCTTCTGCATGCCAGAAATAATTTAGAAATCCTTTTATACCTCCCTAACTCATGAAGGTCTTAACACCACCCACAGTAGGTAGTTATACTCATGTGTTTTATTGTATTTGTTAAGGAATTGTGTAAGCTATGGAGAGGAGGTTTTGTGTAAGGGAAGGAGGCTCTGTATATGTAATAATTTACTCTTGATTATTTACACATAGTCTCCTCTTAACTATGGTGAAGGGACAATACCCAATCTCCTTGATAACAAATTTTCCCAGTTCACCCGTCCAAATTGTTATATGGGTTCTCTTATTGTTCCTATACTTGACTGTAACCCTTGACACTTGTTGTATTTACCACTATGAAATAAACTTAACATTTCATGTAGTTTCTCTATATTATGGGTCCTATATGTTTTGCGTGGAAACATTTGATAATTATAACCCCTTTAAATACTATTGTTGTCTCTGTAATTATTTATTGGCTTTCGATTTCCCTATAATAAGGGATTCATCTGTGTTCTATGAGGAAAAACTGATAGATCTGACTCCTTTAAAAAGTTACAGTTATCTCTGCAATTACTTCATTTGATTTTCGATTTGCCTATGTTAAGGAATTTGATTAAAATGTGAGGAAACGTTTAATAGTTTTTCCCCTTTTAATTACTATCGTTGTCTCTGTAAATTTAGTCTCTGTAATGAGTCTCTATAATTCATTTTCTGTAATTACTCTTGGTAATTAGTCTGTGTGATTACTCTCTGTAATTTGTCTCTGTAATTACTCTTGGTAATTAGTCTCTGTGATTACTCTCTTTAATTCATTTATGTAATTACTCTTTATACTTTGTTTTTGTAATTACTCTCTGAAATTTGTTTATGTAATTACTCTTTGTACTTTGTTTTATCCTTGAGGTAATGTGTTTCAATATAATCCCCTCTTGATAATGCATTAGTTAAAAAATATCTCATGAAGCGCGTAAAGGATTGATCAATAACTGAAAATAAAAAGGATCTATGATATTTGTATATGGTTGTACTTTTGAATTTAATGATGTGGATACGAGTTTTAATGATGGGTCCCTTTTTCTTGCGAGGGTAACCATTGGGATTTTACGAGCCTCCTTCTCCTCCCATATTGTGGACCAAATTACTTGCAAAGGAAAATGACTCGAACTAATTCCAGGCCAGAGTAAAGTCACACTCTTCCTCTTTATGTTTATTTCTCTTTCCTTCCAGTAATTCGAGGAGATAGTAATATTTTGGTTTCCCTCTTTGCAGGTTAAAGATCGTATGGTTCCGATTTCGAGAGAGTAGACTTTCCTATAACCAAAAGGTACTCGGGTTCCATCAAAAATTGGCTTCTTACTGGGATTCTCTCCCACAAATCGAACAAGAGATTTGTGCTTTCCTAGATCTACTAAAGATAGTTTATGTTGATTATTTTATTCTTCGAAAGTTAACAGAAGTTATTCAGGCATGTACAACCATGTCTGTATTAATATTTTTATTTAGAATATATCTACAAGGCCCTATATACAACAGTTGCCTATCAAACTGCATAGATGAAATTTTCCATAATGATCTCTAAGATATATTGTATCAGATAACCCTTCTCGTTAATATGTGTGTGTGTGTGTGTGTGTGTGTGTGTGTGTGTGTGTGTGTGTGTGTGTGTGTGTGTGTGTGTGTGCGTGTGTGTGATTTTTAATTCACCTATTTTTATACTCAATTATGATCACATGAGTCTTTCTTCACTCCACTGGTTCTAGAGACAATATATAGGAAGAAGTAGGAAACACATAGTTTACTTAGTACTATCTTTGATGCAACTAATCATTTTATTTCACTTGTTTTTCCTTTCCTGAAGTAGTTAGTTTTCAAGTTGAGAGATATCCACAAGGAGCCTATTTAGTTTTAGTAACTACACAATTATCTATGTAGCTTTATTTTGTAGCCTACATATAGATTTTAAAGCTACAAGCAAGTCGTATCCAACAAGAATATACTAACATATATATAAGCACCATGTAAATCAACCAATCTATTATGGCCATGAGGCATGCATGTATATATATATATATAATACTTCAAAAGAATGAAAAGTAAACAATTAAGATACATATTTGAAACAGTTATGTTGGGAAAACAAATGGAATAGCCACATTCCACCCAACCATAGATACAGAACAACCACAATTACTTGTCATGATCACCCCCTAGCCTGACCATGAATCCATAAGGGAAAACTGTGCATCACTCTATAGCAATTGTCTCTCTAAATAGTTCAGAAAATTATTTTCCTAACACTAGATGTGCTCATATCAGAAAATAGTTCATTTCCCAACTTACTCAACAACATTTTGCCACCCACATATGTTGTATATATTTCATTTTCCATTGCCTGGTACTTTTCATTCCTTTTCCTCCTTGGGAAATTTGCATATTTTCAAATTCCTGATTTTTAGGGGTTGCTAGTGACATAACTCAACTTCTGACAATTGTAAAAATCAGCTCTGAGTTAACTAAAACATGTTCCCCACTCATGGAGTCATAGTCAGTTATTTTTAACCCAGTTGTTCCATCTATTCTCCAGCATTAAATCTATTAAAATATTTGTCTCATACATGTGTCCATTAAAAGAGGACAGTTGGCTAGTCAAACTTTTGTCCAACAGTCATAAAAGTAATAATTACATACTTCCACCATCTAAAATTCGAATTTCCATAAATGGAAATATATTTTTAGAACAACTTTGAAATAATTTATTTTTTAATAATTCGTGGATATCACAGAGGTCATGAAGTTGGAATCCCCAAAAATGGGTTAAGAACCTCCTAATTGGTTGCAAGTCATTAATGAAAGGGTAAAGTGGTTGTAACAAGAAAGTTCAAGAAGCCCTAAAGTTAAGGAACTAGGTTACTTAGAAAAAGCATATATACAGCTCACGAAGTCACTCATAAGTAAATTCACACACACATTCTATTGAATATATTCTATGTGAGTAAGTGATTCTTATATGAGGTAACCAAGGATATTTGAGGAAAATTTCATAGGGAATATGAAGTGAAGAAGGGAGAAATTCCAAGGGAGGATGAAGTCTTGTGATGTTGTGTTCTAAGGTAAGTTATTTAAATTACACCTTACCATTTTCGTCATAACGTTTTTTTTTAAATGATTCATATAGTGAAAATTGGAGGTTGTTGAGAAGACATCTCAAGGTACCTATGGTAAAATTTTCAACTTCTAGTTCATTGTAGTTTTCGAGATACACTATGTGGAAGATAGGGTTTTTGGTTAGTCCTTAAACTAGTCTCAAACATGTGTTCTAGGTAAAACAGTCATAACTTCTTCAAAGAGGATCCAAATTCTATGAGACTAATTGTAGTGGAAATATAACAGTATGTAGTATCTTTTTTGTGAGTTTTAGAATCATATATAAAAAAATTAGCATGGGGCATGTTGTACAAGTTCTCTCTCCGGAATAGGATAAAATTCAGGAAGGTTTTCCATTTTCACTATAACTTATGTTATGAGAAGTTTCAAACCCTAAAATTTTGAGGAGATAGAAGAAATATCTCATAGTATCTATGGTTAAAATTGCATACCTTTATTCATTACAGGTACGAAGTTATGCTTGTTGAAATTTAGGTTTTGTGACTAATCCAAAACTAGTCCCATGAGAGTGAGGTCAAGTTTGATGAAGATGCTATTCTCTTGTTTTTGAAGTTGAGGAAGAGATACAGGTCTGTAATCTTGTGTATTAGGTCAACTACAGGATCATAGGTTGATGTACAGGTATGGTACTAGGTTTTGGTTGATGGTTGATGTACATGGTTTGGTGATGGTTTTGGTATCCATGTGAGTGGATCTAGGTACAATTGGTTGATGATGGTATATCAGTGATAGAGACAATGACAAAGATATTGATAGGTTGGATGATTGGTTGATCATCAGTGATAGGTTGATGTGACATTGGTAGTCACAGTTTGATGTGATAGTGGTAGTCACAAGTTGATGTGACAGTGACAATGACAGGTTGGTTGATGTGATAGTGACAGTGACAGGTTGGTTGATGTGAAAGTGACAGTGACAGGTTGGTTAATTTATTAGTGACAATGGAAGTGACAGTATTAGTGGTAGTGACAGTGGGTCTACACTTATATTTCAAGGTGACGAGACATGGAAAGGAAAGGGGGTTGTAGCCTCCTTCTGGTTGGTGTTGGAGAACTCGGGGAGTTGGAGCTTCCTTCAGGTTGGTGCTTGTAAATCAGGGGGTTGTAGCCCCCTTCCGTTTGGTGACATATAACTCAGGGATTTGGTGCTTCCTTCAGGTTGGTGCTTTTAAATCAGGGGGTTGGTGCCTCCTTCCAGTTGGTGCTGAAGAATTTGGAAGTTGGGGCTTCCTATGAATGTATTTTTGATATATATAAGAAAGCATTGTGTGGCTTTCTCCCATTTAGGTTTCCACATGAATTCTGGTGTACTAAGCATGTGGTTAATTGATGTGATGATACTGCTTATGATTACATGATCATGATTTATTGAATGCAATCATAAATTATATACTACTGATCAAGTTGAAGTTTAGATATTGTGATTGAAAGTGGTAAAAAGTGATCATATTGATTC
>JASDQU010103963.1:46215-60214 GCA_032191745.1 Picea mariana
CCTATGAGTGAAGTATATTGGTTGGGAGGACTAGTTACTTGGTTTGTGGTTAATTGATAGTTACTTGGTTTGTGGTTAATTGAGGAAGACAAAGTTGGTGGAGCCTCAATAGCAATGGTAGTAGACTCAAACTAAGGGTATATTTCACTCCCATGAAGGGAAACTAAAGAGGTTGAATTTTGTGGGGTGTTTTCATATGAATCAATTACATAATGTAGAGAGGAAGGATATTGCACTATTTGGGATGCTTGTGGATTAGTCTGACTATGGGATAATTCTCTTAATCAATGGCTTTGTGGAGACCAAGACAAAAGTGGGTATGATGGGAATTTCCATAAAGAGAATAAGGATGGCTTGTGGTATGAACCTTACTATGTCTTGGTTTAAGATTACCACCCTAGCATGAGCAGGGGCATGTTCAGGGAAAGTGTGTGGCAAGGTAGAAGAAAGATTTTGTCAAAGCTCACTAATATTTGAAAAATGATGGGTATAATAAAAAAATACTTTGAAAATACTACGACAGTTCTTAGTCCTCATGTTGATGTCACATTTCTGCATGGTTTGCATGAGGACTTGGTTGGAATTATCATTTCCCCCACCATGACTAGAATGACTATTATCACCCTAATTTCATTCACTTATGACATTTAAGTGGTCATGCCACAAAACATCTCAAATCAACATATATCTCACATAATAAATTTAAATATATGTGATATTATATATTTATATTACATAAAGCATATTCAACCCTTCAAATGATGAAGATATCCCCTTATAATAGTGCTACTCATGCCAAAAAATATACATACATGACCCCTATAAATCCACAAAATAGAGATTACAATGGCCCATAAATTACAAAGAATTCCTTGAAATGATTCCCCTCCTTTGGGTCAAATCAATACTACATTTGGGTGAAAAAATCCAGCATTGATCTTCGACACTAATGGTAGTAATTGATTGGGACATTGGAAATTCTTGTAAATTATTGAAAATTACTCACTTTCTTTCTTTTTAACCCTAATAAATGTTGGTCTACTAAAATCCCTCTAAGTCTTTAGATTATCAATGCTAGGATGTAGGAATATTAGTGCCAAAAATGCCAAAATGTCATTATGTAGTGTTGACATATTCAAATTTGATCACGTTAACTCTAACTACAATCAATGGAATGTTGGTGGAGTGGTACCCTTATTAAAAACATTAAAATTTGGGAGATATGGTGATGATCATGTGAGACTTTCAATGTCTATAATAGCTATTTTTCTATCTACTTTTGACATCAATTGTTTTTTATCTATAGAGATTGGATTCTATGCATAACTGAAATCCTCTTTAGGTAAGTAAATTCTAAATAAATTTGAATTCTATATGTATGGAATTCTTTGAATATATTAATATATTGTATGAATATTGATTTAGTTTATTTTGTTGTAATAGATAACAATGTCAAACGATAGTAACTTGAGCACCATTGCTAAGTTAAAGGAACAATATGGTGATAGTGAATTGAAAGATGCAATGAAGAAAAAGAACATCAAGAAGATCAAGAATAGACAGAAATGAACGAAGCCAAAATCATTATTAATCATGTTATTCACTTGAGAGTACTATATATAGGACAAACCTCCTATAACCAACTTTAATGGTCATCATAACTAATCATAAGTAACTTAGGATATTGAAGATATCCTAAGGTTTGAATGAGGTTGTCTTAGGACTTAATGATTAGAGATTAATTGCTAACAATCCCCCCTAATCATAAGTCCCTATAAGTGTATCAGCTAAGAAACAAAGACTATACTTGCAAAATTTTATAACAAATCCAAGGCTTCAATTTGACACTCATAGTTTGAAATCTCACAAGTGTTGATGAAGATTTGCCTATAAAATCGCCAAAAGTGGATGCCAAAAACCAAATATGGAAAACTCACTATGTAAAAAATGAGCCAGATAACCTATAAGTGTTTACTAATGTGAACCAAAATCCAATGAGAGAAACCCATAATGAGAAGTGAATTGGATGCAAATCTAACACATCCAAATCCTGAAAATGCCTGATAATCCAATATGCCAAGTAAAAGTACAGAAGAATCATATATCCTCTACAAGATCAAAATACCATCCCTATAAAGTCGGATACTATCAAGTGAACAAATGTGTTCAGAAAATTACTCTCAAATACTGACACATAAAAAAACTATTAATAATATAGCTAGAAAAAAAAACTATTGATTGACATCCCAATCTTATATCATGTAAAAAACTTGTGTATGAAAAACTTGAGAAGTAAACCAAGTGAACTATCGGTACTTTAAATCAAAGTGTCAAAGAACCATATAAGTCACAAATATAAAAGTGACTAAATCTTCAAATTCCAAAATGTGGCAAATCATCCATCCATACCAATATCCTGAAAATCGATCAAAATGTTATCCTAAAAATATCATCAAACTCTTGAAATCCTCAGAAATATCCAAGTGTTGAAGGTCAATTAACCAATCCAAAACTCTATGTGAGTGATCCATGTCAAATCATGAAATATGGAATCCATCATCCTATCCTAAATCAATCCATAAAATTTTCCTCAAAAAATCAAAGTTAAAACATCCATCCATGATCATGAAGAAATCAAAATCCTCGTAATCAAAAGTAGAACTCGAAACATGAAATCTAAAAAATATCATCAATATATTCCCCATGTCAACTAAAAGGCGAGAATTCTTGGGACCCGTGAATCAAAAACATCAATAAACCCCCCCTGAAAGTGGAAAAGGGTGACCAAATTGTCTTTGAATGGAGTTGAAAGACTTGATATTCAACTCAAAAAACTACTTCAAGTGGGCCCCAATCATGTCTTGAATCATCAATTCTTGAAAAATATTCATGTTCATCTATTATTTAAACCTCTCTAATCAAGTATGTCCATACCTATGTATCAACTTAATGATAATACCACTCCAACAACTTGTCTTCCAAAATCCAATTCCAATTACGTAACCATTCAAAATTTATCTTCTTTTTTTTTAATATTTGTTCACTCTTGATGCCTTTCTGATAGGTGATTTTTCTTCCCACATAAATTACATGGAGTAATATCAAAAAAATACAATGCAATATGGCCAACTCGATGAAAGTATTGGCATTTTTTAGGTACATCATTCAACTTAGAAAAATCAATTGCATCATTATTATCATCAACTGCATCAACTTCATCCTTACGCTCTTGTTCCTTATCATGATTCTCATTATCACCTGCATTGTCAGCATCAACATCAACAATTACATCATCATCATCCTCGTCACCATTTGTATCAACATCATCTTTATCTCCCTATTTCTTATCATGATCCTCATCATCACATGCATTTTTAGTATTGGCATCATCAACTACACCATCATCATCATCTTGTTCCACATCATCAAGATCAAGTTCCTTTTACCATCATCCACTATATGCTTCTACAAATTATCACAAATAAACCCCACGCTCACAAATGTATCTGGTCTAGAATAATACAGAATATGAAAGAATTCAAACTCATTCTTTTCTTATCCTAATCCAAATTTATTCCTATTGAACTACAACTCTTCCCAAGATATGACAATGTCAATTTTCTTATCCTCAAATTTATCCAATTCAAAAATGTCATTGTTAATTGTATGTTGTTTGTGATCTTATTATTCATTTTCAACAACTACTAATCCAAAATAATCTGCGAAGGATTCAAAAAGAGAAGTAGAACATTGAAGTATATATTGATTGTGAAGACTTCTTAACTCATCGATTAATATCCTATTTTGAATTTGAAACAAATTAACCTTTTTCTGCATGATCTGCATACATGTAGTCATGTGACTAAGTGAAGTTTTTTCTGATTTGAATAGTTGATCCATGTGCATTATTAATTAAAGTACATAGAATACTAGACAAGTCTTCGATACTCGACATCCTAATCCAAAGAATTTCTTCAAGTACCAAAACCAATCTGTTGCAAAAAAACACCAAGTGTGACAACAATGTTGCAATCAAAGACCAAAATATCACAATTCCAAATAGTGACAAATCATACAAATACATCCATCATCACGCTTGATCCCCCTTATTAAATTGTGTGCCTCTATCAAAAGATGCCACATACATTTTCAAAATGTGACACACAAGCATAAATTGTTGCACCTTCAATACTTCATAGGAGATTCTTGCAACTCCACCCTTGAAAAATCCATTGCCATTATCCTTTAACATAACTTTCTCAATGTTGTTTGGTTGCATAGGTCATTCTGCTTCTCATAGATCGTTGATAGGGTTATCCCAATTTGCATGAATTATTAAGCACACTTTACCATCAACATCAAGAAGAAACCATTACAACCAATTGCTAATGATGTGAATGAGGTCCTTGATCAAATATTTGTCTAATACCAATTGAAATACATAAGGAATAACAAGAAGACCAAGAAGATCAAGAATAGGTGGAAAGACATGAAGCCAAAGCCATTCTTAATCACATTTTTCACATGAAGTACAATACATATTGTGCAAACCTTCGATAACCACCTTTAGCGGTCCTCATAACTAATCATAAATTAGGATTATGAAGATACCCTAAGATATGAATTAGGTGGTCTTAGTACATTATGATTAGATCTAAATTGCTAATATGAATGTTATTTCCCTTACAAAAATTACAAGGTATTACATGTGAGAAGATTTAAAAATGGCATAGATTAAACAAATTGTTTAGACTTTGGGCACTTTAAAGGGGGGCCAAATCAATATTGACCATTGGTAAGCTATTCATTACATGTTTTTATTATTCTTTATACAATTTTAATATTTGATGTATATTATAAATATTTGATTGTTTGTAATTACAAATACACGCATAATTATGCTTGAATTTCCTAAGGATGCAAATAGCAATAGAAATATTGATGATTAAGCTAATGGAGATGGAGTAGATAGAGATGAGGTTGATTGTATGGAAGAAAATAATATTTATGTAATTGAGAATGATGAGATAAATATATTTATCCATGACACATTCACTTCAATGGATTATAATTTTGATGATATTCATGATGTACATATGATTGATAAGAGACAAAAAAAAAACCTTATATAAACGCTCAAAGATATATCTTCTCTCAACTATTTTTTTGTATGTTAACTTGAAGGTATTGAATGTTTTTTCAAACACCTGTCTCGCATATATTATAAGCTATGCAATAAAATTATCCATATACGAATGTGTTTTTATTTTATTTTTAGTTCTAATTGTATAAAGGATGAAATATTGATGAATATTCAACATAATAATTTATTTTTTAATGTTGTAGTTTGTTATGTGAAGTTATCCTACCACCATCAAACACTTTACCTCACACATACCAAAAATTGTCTACCATTGTGAAAGATATAGGAATGGAGTATCTAACAATTGATGCCTATCTTAATGATCATTTTATATATTACGGACAACATGCAAAAAAAAATTAATTCCCTCAATGTAAAATTAGTAGATATCAAACTAATCAAGTCATAAATAAGGTACCTTGCAAGGTTCTTCATCATATTCCCTAATTCCATGTTTTGAATGAATATTCGGGTGAAAAAAACATAGAACAGTTTATGGATTGCCATGTGTGGAAGAGAAGTGAATATGGTGTTATGTGAATGCTTGCATATAGTTATTCATTTATAGTACAACAAATTTTTTTTTTTTTTTTTAAGAACAACCTCATTTTGTTAGGTTTTCATTGGAAGCTAATTGTGTCAATTCATTTGGAGAGCTCAAGTCCCTTTACTCAATGTGGACTTTCTTTCTAAATGATAACCTTCTTCCTTGGATGTTAATAAAGAGGGAGCACACAATGTCAATAATTATTGTTCCACGTAATTCTTTGCAATAATGTACTTTTCAACTTACCAATGTAATTAGCTTGTTTATTACATAATTTATTATATGTGCAAGGCAATAAATATGATTATTTTAAAATAATTAGGGACGTACCAAGATAAATATGTGGATGTATATATTGATCCTATCATTATTGAACTTATAAAGTTATGGGTTGGAATCATTATGTACAACGTCTCCAAACTAGTAGGAAAAAAAAAATTCAATTCCATGGAATACTTACATGGATAATTCATAATGCCCCATGACTAACAGATTTTTGCAGTATCTAAAGTACTATACTTTAATTGTATGTAATATATAATTTTTTCAAGTATTCATGCTTTTTTGAATAATTCTTTTTTTTTAAGTTAGAAATTGGTATTACCTTTCCAAAAATTGAGAATTTACATGTGTAGCCTTCTTAACCTTGGGTTGGGTTTCCAACATTGGAAACCAACCCAAGCCCCCATCATATTGCTAAAAAAAACATCCTCAAAGGAGTAAAAAAAGTGTATATGTTCTCATATTACTCTAGACATATAGAAAATTGTTAACATAACTATAAGAAATAGAGCTAAAATGGAACTTGAAACTAAGACACTAAAATTGTTGAAAAAAACATCTGGAGTAGGCTAACTCGGGAGAAAATAGACCCATTTTTTAGTCCAAAAAATGGTCCTGAATCCAGCCATATTTTCAAGTGTAGTCTGAGTTTTGCATGGATCAAAGTTCCATGTATTTCATAACCTTATACTAGGGGTTTTGCCCCATTTTAAACCAACCTAAATGCTCAGAAAATTGATCAAAGTTTTGTATTAATGGGAAATTTAAAATCCAGTTGCTGGAGGACCTGTTGGAAAAGTAACTCGGGAGGGAAGATTGTTCCCGGGTTAGCCCAACTTCAAAACCATCCAGCTTTCTCTAACATGTTACCGATTTGAGTGTGGAACCTTGTTGTCAGGCAAGAATTCCATGTGGTGTGGAGGTAATGGAATGGCTAGGTCTGGGTTGGATGCAATCGAGGATGCCAACTCATCGGCTTGTCGAGGATTCACCAGGTGGGAACATAGAGTCAATAACATAGTAA
Source organism: Picea mariana (assembly GCA_032191745.1). Classification (NCBI taxonomy): domain Eukaryota; kingdom Viridiplantae; phylum Streptophyta; class Pinopsida; order Pinales; family Pinaceae; genus Picea; species Picea mariana. The sequence goes on from JASDQU010103963.1 coordinate 53,212, forward strand.
CCTTGTGTCCAGCCACTACTCCATTTTAAAGTTCAAGTTTGCAATCTCACTTCAAACCTCAAAGAGAAGAGATGAGAATTCATGGGCTGAGATGGAGGGTGGAAATCCTCCATGAACTTGCCCTCTTCAGATCGTTCAACGATCTTCATAGGAGGGGCTTTAACCAGTTGTCGACTCAAATTTCAGAAAGGAACATTCATTGCATTTTATAAAGGAACGTTCATTGCATTTTAGAAAGGAACATTCATTAGTTACATAAAGGAACAATAAACATTTCATTTCAGAAAGGAACGTTAATTAGTTACATAAAGAAAATCCTTTTGTTTCAAGTATTTGACTTATTTTTTCTAGATTTTCATTTTGAAGTTGTGTATCCATCTAAATCCTTCTCCATAACCAAGTTGAGATAGAGTTTTACTTGATGATTTGAATTGAATAATACACATTTCATGTGAGGTTCATTTTGATAAATAACATGTAACATTTGCTTAAGTATTCTTCTAAATTTTAACTAGTTTCCTTATCTACTTTTCAATTCAAAGTTTCTTTAATTTTAAGCATTTCTATTTCAATCATCTTTCATTTTGAATTTGGTTACATATCATGTACACACACTTCACTCTCTAAGTATATTTTTGGTTCATGAATCCAAACTCAACATAAAATCAACAATCTAACCTAACCAGCTAAATCCCCACTTGGGGACAAAAGAATTATGTAGTTAAGTTAGGGTTGTGGGGATAGGAATCCAAATAATTTTCCACAATCATTCATATATGAAACATAGTTGTTAACCAATCAGGGATCATAAAAATCCTTTTTATCAAATATTGTCAAGACTAGTTTAGCAACAAGCATGCTCATCGAAGTAGATAATGTCAAGGTTGGGACCAGAGGTTAGATTGAGACTCATATCTCTTTCAACAATCAATATTCTTGACCATTTGATTTCAAATTGAACGTAAGATAACGTGTTTCATGTATCTGTGAAGAGGTATGTTAGTGACCTTTTTACTAGGTTTTAAACAAGGTAGATCTCACAGAAGGGAGGACAATCGAAGGTAGATTTATATGATCCATTGGGATTTCATCACCCTTTTTCCTCCAGTTATAAATATTTCATTTATACCTTAACTCATCACCTTGTGGTAGGTGTTTGGAATATCTCACTCTACTCTTTACTCAATTTTCTTAGTGGGACTCAAAATCATTTAGAGGAAAGGGTTTGGAAGAGTTGAAGTCTAGGATTGTTTGAGTGATCTTAATTTATCTTTTCACTAGAGTCTTATTCGTTTATAGAGAAGAAAATGCAATTAAGAAATTGACATTGTGATTAAAACACACTTGGTGTTGGACAACTGAGAGGGGGGGGTGAATCAGTTGTTACCGTTCTTAAACAATTATGCTTATTTTAAACTCTTTACAAAGTACTCAATGACAATCACAATAATGCAGGGAAATAAGTAATAACACATTTAGTATCAATCACACAATGAGGTACTCAGAGACAGGTATTTCTTGAGGAAACCTATAGAGGGTAAAAACCTCTTCTTCTTTATATGATAAGTAATCTTTACATTCTTTACATTGTCATACATATGAGCACCAACTCATAATGATGCTGCAACCTCTATTTTGAAAATTGCTACTTGTTGAGAGCACCAACTCTCTGGTTTCTCTAGCACCAACTAGAAGGAAGCACCAACTCCCTGGTTTCTCTAGCACCCACTAGAAGGAAGCACCAACTCCCTAAGTGTTCCAGCACCAACTTCCAGTCACACAGGCAACAACCTGTATAATAGAGAACAACGGTTCTCCCTTGCACCACCCTACCACCCTGGTTTCTCTGGCTACAACCAGATGGAAGATACAACTCCCTTTTTTCAAGCACCCACTTGAACCTCTGAGGACAACAGTCCTCCCTAGCACCTCCCTACCACCCTGAAATCTAAATCCTTGCTATTAAGACTTATTACAACAATATAAAGTTCTTCAATGGCTTATCGGTCTCATCATTGCTCTGCTACACTGCGCTGCTTTGTCTGCATCAGTGTCTTCTGCACACTCCTTGCGCTTTCTGTTCTTTTGCCTTTTATGCTCTCTATGTCATGTCCCTTCAATGCACCATTCTCCTTCTGTGCATTTCTACCATTGTGCTCTGCCTCCTTCTTCACACCTCAAACACACTCAATAGTCGCTCCCCTTTCTTCTTTGTTCAACATTCTTATACACTCTGTGCACCTTCTGCATGCGATCTCCTTCTTGCTCTTGCATTCTCTACCACTTCCAATATCCTCCACATCGGGGTGTTTTCTCTACTTTACTCTTCCACAGCTATCCCATCTCTTGTGTGCCATGTTCTCTCACTCTATTCTATATCTCCTGCTCATTCAAAGTGCTCTGCCTGATCATCATGGTAACTCTTCAGCTTCTCTTCTGGTTTCCCCACGCATCCATCATCACTAGGTGTTATCTCGAGATTCCTCAGCTTCTCTGGCAATTGAGACTCTTCATCTTCTCTATCATAGACGATCTCATCCTCTGGTAGAAACCATCATTTGTTTCTAGCAGTTACACTGTGAGGTGCAACAGTAGCCCTCCAATCTTTTCCAAATTCATCTACACCGTTGAATTGACTTTATTGAATTTTGCGTTCATTTTTCCATTTCGTATTTCGGCATTTCGGGATCCCTGTGGTGAATATTTCATTACTCTCCAAGTCCCGATCCCTGAAACTCCGAAATGGAACTTGCCTCTTCGAGTTCTCTTCTACAGTTCTTCGACGATGTGACCCCCGGAATATGACCCCTCTCCAATCACACAAGCGCTTCGATCTCCAAATCAACGGTCCTCGATTCGTGGTGATCGGATGGCTATCCTCTGCCCTGGGACTTGCGCCTTTGGGACTTTGGGCGAGTAATGGAGTTAAAACTCCCGAAGAAAAAACTCCCGAAGTGAGGTCAGTCCTGCGTCACTCGATGACGTGTCATGACCGAAGTGGTTGTCACATGTCACTCAAAATTGTGATTTCCACTTGCCTGAAATGCCTAATCAACTCGACACTTGTCATTTTCTGATCGTGCCATGTGTCATAGTCTTCCACCTATCCTTTATGAAGTGGTTTTCCACATTCTCCTCCTGGATCTATCGGCCCAGATCACTTCTTGATTTCGCATATCACAATTTTGGCATTCTTGATGTGAATGTTCTTGACACTTCCAAGTCTCGGTCTGTGAAACTCCGAAATAAAGTCAGATCAGCTTTTCGGCTTTTCACACTTCGCAACTTCGGGACTCCTGTGATGAGGAGTCTCGACACTTGACTCCTCCATCTCCTGATATCCAAAACTCCAGTATCTAAAACTGTCTCCTGCTTTCGGGATTTCGGCGTTTCGCATTTCGTGATTCTGGGACTCCTGTGGTGAAGTGTTTTGACACTTCAACTCTCGTTATCCGGAACTGTCTCCTGATTTCGGGATTTCGGCGTTTTTCATTTTGCGATTCCAGGACTCCTGTTGTGAAGTGTTTTGATACTTCAACTCCCGATATCTAGAACTATCTCCTGCTTTTGGGATTTCAGCATTTCACATTTCGCGATACCAGGACTCAATTGGTGAAGTGTTTTGACACTTCAACTCCCAGTATCTGGGACTCTGAAATAGAGTTATTTCCCGGTCTGTAAAACTCCTGTTGATGTGCCTATTTAGGATTTCGCAACTCCGAGACTCCTGTGTTGAAGAGTCTCAACTCTTGACTTCTTAATCTCCCGGTATCCGAAACTCCGAAATGGACTCGGATCAACGTATTCCGTCGTTTTGCATTTCACCGTTTCGGCATTCTTGTCGTGAGTTTCTTCCTTGACTCCTCCAATGCCCAGTATCTGAAACTCCGAAGTGGAGTTTACACTTCTGATCTTTCCATACAATTAGCCCTGCACCTTGCCTGTCTGTTTGCCATCAAATAAACAAGCACACTCTTGCACTCTTCGTGCACCTCTGCACTATCTCTTCTGAGCTTACGTTGTCCCTGTTTTTCCATCACTGCATACTCTGATCTTGCCATCAATGACAAGCACATCTGCCTGAAAACATGCCAACAATCTCCCCATTTGGCATTGATGGCAACCCTGAATGATTGCGCTAATCTGTTTGGACCTCCAACTGTAGCATCCGGTCTAGACCACTCCTTTTCTCCCCCTTTGACATCAATGTCAAAGAAAACATGCTCCCACTGAGTTGTTGCAGTATTTTTAGGAGGTATCAAATATTTAATCAATACAAATCTCCCCCTAATAGGATGGACTCTCTTAGGTGTGAGACAGGATGACACCCAACTTCTGTCGGAGATATTCAAATGGTGTCTTGGCTAGGGGCTTAGTAAAGATGTTTGCAATTTGTTCTGTGGTTGGAATGTAATGGACTTGAACAACCTTATTGGTGACCTTCTCCCTCAAAAAATGGTATTTTATGGGAATATGCTTGGTCTTGGAGTGGAATACAGGATTCTTAGACACACTGATGGCACTAGTGTTATCACAATGAATTGGGATCAATGTTGCATATTTTACCTCCAAGTCTGCAAGTGTCTGAATCATCCATAATACCTGAGTGCAATAGGTAGCAGCAGCAATGTACTCTGCCTCTGTAGTTGATAAGTAAATGGAACCTTGCTTTTTACTAAGCCATGCTACTAATGAGTCACCCAGGAAGAATGCTCCTCCACTGGTGCTTTTTATCTCATCAACCCAGTTTTCCCAATCTGCATCTGAATAGGCAGTTAACTGAAAATTCTAATTTCTGGGATACCACAGACCATAAGTCATTGTTTCTTTCAAATACCTGAATATCCTTTTGACATCTTGCAAATGACTCTTTTTAGGTGTAGACAGATATCTTCCTACCATTCCAACAACATGCATTATGTCTGGGCAAGATGTTGTGATGTACAGTAGGTTGCCTATCATTGACCTATATGAACTTTGATCAACATCAGGTGACTCATCATCCTTGCTTAATTTTCATCCAATAACCATAGGTGTACCCATAGGTTTAGAATCTTCCATTTGAAACCTTTTCAACATTTCTCTTAGATATTTTTCTTGAGAAATGAACATCCCTTCATACCTCTGAGTAATTTGCAGACCAAGAAAAAATGACAGTTCATCTTTCATAGACATTTCAAACTTAGACTCCATGGCAGAAGCAAACCATTGTACCAATGAATCCTTATTACATTTGAAGATGCTGTCATCTACATAGACCAACACAATGAGAAAATCATTACCCTCTGTTTTGATATATATATTGTTGTCTACTATTCCTCTCTTGAACCCTTTGTCTTTGAGATACGTATCCAGTCTGTGATACCAGGCACAAGGGGCTTATTTTAACCCATATAAAGCTTTCTTTAGCTTGCATACTAAGTTAGGGTTATCAGACAATTCAAAACCCTCTGGTTTTTCCATATATACCTCTTCACTTAAATCTCCATTTAGAAAATATTACTTGACATCCATTTGATAGACTTTAAACCTTTTATGACAAGCATAGGCAAGAAATACTCTGATAGCTTCTAATCTTTCTACGGGTGCAAAAGTTTCATCAAAATCTAGTCCTTCTATTTGAGCATAGCCTTTACAGACCAATCTTGCTTTGTTCCTGACAACTTGTCCCTGCTCATTCAACTTATTCTTAAAGATCCATTTGGAACCAATGACATTTTTACCTTTAGGTCTATGAACCATCTCCCACATATTGTTTTCTTCAATCTGATCAAGTTCATCATTCATTGCTTTAACCCAATGGTCATCTTTGCTCGCTTCATTAATATTCTTGGGTTCCAGCATGGATATGAAAGCTATATGTGATTGTTTGGTGTTCTTGATTAGCTTTCTCCTGGTTTGTACACCTTTGTCTTTTTCACCAATTATCTAACTTGCAGGATGATTCTTTTGAGTGATTCTGGAGGAGGAATTTGAAGTTGTCTGCTGATTTGAGTCTGTCTGAGTATCTGTGTCTTCATCTGATTCAAAGTCTTTGTTTTTTTATCTTGGACCTGTTCATCTTCAGCTTTAGTTGTGTCTTATGTAGAAGACTCATTATTGTACACCTCTCTTGCTGGGATTCCCTCATCAACCTTTACATCAATACAGTCAACCATTTTATGCAACCTCTTATTATAGCATCTGTATCCTTTGTTGTTTGTAGGATACCCTAAGAAGATACCTTCATCAGCCCTGTCATCATATTTGCCAAGGTTCTCATCATTATTCTTTATGTAACATTTACTCCCAAAGACTTTGAAGTGTTTAATTGAAGCAGGTCTCTCATACCACAGTTCATAAGGTGTCTTGTCACTTTGTGGTCTGAGGTGGGCTTTGTTAAGAACATGGACTGCTATGTTTATTGCTTCTACCCAGTAGGTTTGACCAATGTTCTTCTCATTCATCATTGACCTGGTCATTTCCTACACTGTTCTGTTTTGCCTCTCAACTACTCCACTTTGTTGTGGAGTTATTGGGATCGTGTATTCTCTCTTGATCCCATGCTTATCATAGAATTCATTGAAGTCACTTGACATAAACTCTCCTCCTCGGTTTGATCTTACTACCCTTAACCTCTTACCTTTTTGAGTCTCAGTTAAAGCCTTAAATATTTTAAACTTCTCAAATGCTTCAAATTTTTCCTTGAGAAAGGCAACCCAAGTAAGTCTGGAGTAATCATCAATAATCAGCATGAAGTAGTTTTCTTTCCCTGTGCCTTCCTATCTTGATGGTCCACATAAATCCATATGAACTAGTTGGAGTGGTTTCTCTGTTGAAGTAATGCTCTTGGACTTAAACTATGTCATGTTTAGCTTTCCTACTTGGCAGGGCTTACACATTGAATCTTGGGGCTTTGATATTCTTGGAAGATCTTTTACTTCCTTGAGATTTTGAGTTTGATTAAGTGGTCAAAGTTTAGATTTCCAAGTCTCCTATGCCATAACCAACTTTCATCATGTTT
>JASDQU010103963.1:60264-91025 GCA_032191745.1 Picea mariana
CTTAGATGACATTCTTCTCTATTTTTTTTCAGCACATATACATTATTTTATGTCCTTATGCCTTTGGCCACCACTTGTCCTAAGTTTACAGACTTTATATTGTAGTCCTTGGACGTGAACACCACTTCACATCCTCTGTCACATATTTGACTTACACTGAGAAGATTATGTTTCAGCCCATCTACAAGTAGAACATCTTGGGCTTTTCCTTTTCCATTATTTAAACTCACCATCCCTTTACCCTTTATTTTAACTAGAGCGTCATTTCCAAAGGTTACGTTTCCTAATTTGCTTTCACTTAGAGATAGAAACTTACCTTTGTCTCTTGTCATATGTTTGGAGTATCCACTGTCTATATACCAAGGGTTCATTTTTCTTTGACCTAACAATACTAATCCACACTTGTCACTTTCTTTCTTCTTCCAAACCTTGACATTTTTGGCAGGGGAATTCAAATCTGGTTCATATTTCCTTAATCGACAGTCAACATATTTATGTCCATAGTTATGACAGATGTAGAATTCAATCTCATTGTTCAATAGGTTAAAATTATTATTGCAACGTTGTCTACTCATTGACTGTTGATTATTTCTTGACCTTCTTAGTTGCATGTTCCTAGACTTAGTTTGGCAATTTGCAATATGTGAAGGTTTGTTACTTGGTTGTATCATTCTTTGTTGTGGCAAGTATTTATTCCTTTGAAATCTTAATTGCTCATGTCTAAGTCTTAAGGAACAATTTATAGCTTTGTGACCAAAGTTAGAACAGTAGAAACAATATCCATAGAAAAGTTCTTTGTACCTGGAAAATGGTTGTCTTCTTTGAGAAAATCGATTTCTTCCATGCTGATGACGTCTTTCAGTAGGGAGCACATTATTTCTTTGTTCTACAAATTCAGTCCTGACACCTTTTTCTTTACTCCTCCTAGGCGGTTGATTGTCTTCCTTTGTCTTTGCTAGTTTGTTGTTGTCATTGGTTGTAGATTTGAAAAACTTGATGGGATCTTTGTTTCTTGGCTTACCACTACTTGATCCCTCTTCATAACCCAAACCAGTTTTTAGCTTTGGATTCCTTTGTTGATTCAGAATGGTGGCTAATCCTTCTAAGGCTTTGATACTTGACAAATTCTGATTATACAAGGCTTGAAACTTCTCCATCTCTTTCCTAGTTTTTACTACTTCTTGTTCTAAGGCTTCACATCTTGCCTTCTTTTCTGATAACTGTCATTTCATAATGTATTTGATTTTCTTTTCCTCTTCTAATTCCACTTTTAGTAGGACAAGGTCTTCATCAGGTTCTTTACTGTCTTTCTCGAACTATATCAGCAATTGTCTTTGCTTTCTGTTCCTAATTCTTAGTATGTCAATCTCTTCCAGAGCACTGATCAGTTCTTCTTCCATGTCAACCACAGCTTCTTCTTCATTAGCATCACTTCTTGTGCTGTTATTATCATAATCCTCTTTGGCCATAAGTATGAAATCATTTAGTTTATCTTCAATAGAGGAGTCATTGTCTTCATCATCTGAAGGATCATCATCATTGTTTACGCAAAGACTTTTCTTCTTAAAGTTATTCTCTTTAAAGAAATTCTTGTGTTTGTACTTCTCCTCATCATCACATGTCTGATCCTTTCCTTTGTGGGTACATTTATTTTCAAAATGACCTATCCTACCACAGTTGAAACATTTTAAAGGCAGTTTACCTTTGTATTTGCCTGATCCCTTCTTCAGTCTCTTCACAAANATGATCCTTTCCTTTGTGGGTACATTTATTTTCAAAATGACCTATCCTACCACAGTTGAAACATTTTAAAGGCAGTTTACCTTTGTATTTGCCTGATCCCTTCTTCAGTCTCTTCACAAATTTTGCTTCAATTTCATTGGGCTCAGAATCCTCATTCTTGTCTGCTTTAAATGATGCTTCTCTGGAGATGGGTTTATGTTTAACTATTCTCATTTCATATGCAGTCAATGTTTCTAGAAGTTGATCAAACTCCAAGGTTTTTATATCATTAAGTTCTTCTATAGCAGAGACCTTCGAGTTGAACCTATCTGGGAGAGATCTCAAGATTTTTTGAACTAAAGAAGGTTCCTCAATTTTTTCACCAAGTGCTTTCATTGCATTTACCATTTCTTCTACTCTCAAAAAGTATTTTCCATTAGTTTCATCTTCCTTCATATTCAGTTGTTCAAACTGTATTCTATAGGTTTGAAGCTTGGCATCCTTTACCTTCTCATTACCTTCATAACTGCTAATGAGTTTGTCCCACATTTCTTTGGCAATTCCTAGGTGCATAAATTTTATGAATTTTGCTTTTGCAAGCCCACTCAAGATAGCATTCATAGCCTTAGCGTTGAAGTTAAATTCTAGCTTGTCATCTTTATTAGCTAGTACAACTGGATTTACATAACTAGTATCTACCACATCCCAGACATCTTCTCCTAAAGCCATTATGTAGGTTCTCATTCTCACTTTCCAGAAGGAAAAGTTTGTTCCATTGAATAGAGGGGCCTTATTGGTTGAATTTCCTCCATGGCTTGACATGTTAAATCTCTAGGATCTACCCTTATATAAAAGGGGTCGGCTCTGATACCAATTGTTGGACAACTGAGAGGGGGGGGGGTGAATCAGTTGTTACCATGCTTAAACAATTATTCTTATTTTAAACTCTTTACAAAGTACTCAATGGAAATCACAATAATGCAGGGAAATAAGTAATAGCACATTCAGTATCAGTCACACATATGAGGTACTCAGAGACAGATATTTCCTGAGGAAATCCATAGAGGGTAAAAACCTCTTCTTCTTTATATGATAAGTAATATTTACATTCTTTACATTATCATACATATGATCACCAACTCATAATGAGGCTACAACCTCTATTTTGCAAGATGCTACTTGCTGAGAGCACCAACTCTCTGGTTTCTCTAGCACCAACTAGAAGAAAGCACCAACTCCCTAGTTTCTCTAGCACCCACTAGAAGGAAGCACCAACTCCCTAAGTGTTCCAGCACCAACTGGATGGAAGCACCAATTTCCAATCACATAGGCACCAACCTATATAACAGAGAANTTGCAAGATGCTACTTGCTGAGAGCACCAACTCTCTGGTTTCTCTAGCACCAACTAGAAGAAAGCACCAACTCCCTAGTTTCTCTAGCACCCACTAGAAGGAGGCACCAACTCCCTAAGTGTTCCAGCACCAACTGGATGGAAGCACCAATTTCCAATCACATAGGCACCAACCTATATAACAGAGAACAACAGTTCTCCCTTACACCACCCTTCCACCCTGGTTTCTCTGGTTGCAACCAGATGGAAGCTACAACTCCCTTTGTTCAAGCACCCACTTGAACCTTTAAGGACAACAGTCCTCCCTAGCACCTCCCTACCACCCTAAAATCTAAATATTTGCTATTAAGACTTATTACAGCGATATAAAGTTCTTCAATGGCTTACCGGTCTCATCACTGTTCTTCTACACTGCGTTGCTCCATCTGCAACAGTGTCTTCTGCACACTCCTTGCGCTTTCTGTTCTTTTGAATTTTATTCTCTCTGTGCCATGTCCCTTCAATGCAGCATTCTCCTTCTGTGCATTTCTGCTGCTGCGCTCTGCCTCCTTCTTCACACCTCAAACACACTCAACATTCACTCCCCTTTATTCTTTGTTCAGCATTCTTATACTCTCTGTGCACCTTCTGCATGTGATCTCCTTCTTGCTCTTGCATTCTCTACCGCCTCCAATCTCCTCCACATCGGGGTGTTTTCTCTACTTTACTCTTCCACAGCTATCCTATCTCCTGTGTGCCACGTTCTCTCACTCTGTTTTGCATCTCCTGCTCATTCAGAGTGCTTTACCTAATCATCATGGTAACTCTTCAGCTTCTCTGCCAATTTCCCCACGCATCCATCATCACTGGGTGTTATCTTGAGATTCCTCAGCCTCTCTAGCAATTGAGACTCTTCGTCTTCTCTGTCATAGACGAGCTCATCCTCTGGAAAAAAACCATCATTTGTTTCTAGGAGTTACACTATGAGGTGTAACAGTAGCCCTCCGATCTTTTCCAAATTCATCTGCACCGTTGAATTGACTTTATTGAATCTTGTGTTCAATTCACCATTTCGTATTTTGGCATTTCGGGATCCCCATGGTGAAGATTTCGTTACTCTCCAAGTCTCGATCCCCGAAATTCTGAAATGGAGCTTGTCGCTTCGAGTTCTCTTCTACAGTTCTTTGATGACGTGACCCCCAGAATATGACCCCTCTCCAGTCACACAAGTGCTTCGATCTCCAAATCAATAGTCCTCGATCCATGGTGATCGGAAGGCTATCCTCTGCCTCGGGACTTCAGCCTTCAGGACTTTGGGGGGGTAATGGATTTAAAAATCCTGAAGCAAAAGCACCCGGAGTGAGGTTAGTCTTGCGTCACTCGATGATGTGTCGTGACCAGAGTGGTTGTCACGTGTCACTTAGAATTGTGATTTGCAGTGGCCTGAAATGCCTAATCAACTTGACACTTGTCGTTGTCTGATCGTGCCATGTGTCATAGTCTTCCACCTATCCTTTCTGACGTGGTCTGCCACATTCTCCTCCTAGATCTATCAGCCCAGATCACTTTTTGATTTCACATATCGCAATTTCAGCATTCTTGATGTGAATGTTCTCGATACGTCCAAGTCCCAGTCTGCGAAACTCCGAAATAAATTCAGATCATCTTTTCGGCTTTTTTCACTCCGCAACTTTGGGACTCCTATGACGAGGAGTCTCGACACTTGACTCCTCCATCTCTCGATATCCGAAACTATCTCCTGCTTTAARGATTTTGGCRTTTTGCATTTCGTGATTCCGGGACTCCTGTGGTGAAGTGTTTTGACACTTCAACTCCCGGTATCCGAAACTATCTCCTGCTTTCGGGATTTCAACATTTTTCATTTCAAAATTCCAAGACTCCTGTGGTGAAGTGTTTTGACACTTCAACTCCCAGTATCCAGAACTGTCTCCTACTTTTAGGATTTCGGCGTTTCACATTTCGCGATACCGGGACTCTTGTGGTGAAGTGTTTTGACACTTCAACTCCCAGTATCCGGGACTCCGAAATAGAGTTATTTCCCGGTCTGTAAAACTCTTGTTGATGTGCCTCTTTTGGGATTTTGGGATTCTAGATTTCGCAACTCCGAGACTCCTATGTTGAAGAGTCTCAATCTCTCGGTATCCAAAACTCCAAAATGGAGTCGAATCAACGTATTTCGTTGTTTCGCATTTCTCCGTTTTGGCATTCTTGTCGTGAGTTGCTTTCTTGACTCCTCCAATGCCCGGTATCTGAAACTCTGAAGTGGAGTTTACGCTTTTGATCTTTCCATGCAATTATCCCTGCGCTGTTGATCTTCCTTGCTTGTTTGTTTTCCATCAAATAAAAAAGCACACTCTTGCACTCTTCGTGCACCTCTACACTATCTTTTCTGAGCTTATGTTGTCCCTATTTTTCCATCACTGCATACTCTAATCTTTCCATCAATGACAAGCACATCTGCCTAAAAACATGCCAATACTTGGAACCACTTATTGAACCAGCTAAGCACATAGTGCTTTTTTATCACTTGTTTTATTAGTTGATTATTTTTTAGACTTTAGTTATTAGGTAGATTAACTGAATCATTGAACAGAGGTGTTAATACATAAGTTGCATTCTTCCCTCAGAGACTATCATGTAGGATCCAATGCCTTCCTCCATCAAGAATTCTTGATCATGTTATATCTCTTGCTCATTGAGTTAGAATTGAATCAGTAGAGCCTCCTAGTCCCTCATCAAGTTTTTCCTCTTTGATCTTGGAAAACTCATACTCTTTGGATGTCACCAAGTGAGGGCACAAAATTGTATGTGGAATGGTATGGTTCATATATTGTGGAATGGCATATTTTAATGGATTTGAAAAATCTCAAGTGCATCTACAACGTTTCTCATGGTGCAAATGCTATGCACAATTGCTTATATTGCATGCAAAAAAAAAAAAGATCATGGTTGGAAAAGTGGTATTTTGAGTTGTCATCAAGACCTTCCTTCTGACCATGATCATCTTCATCTAAATCTAGATGCAGTTCTTCCTATACCATCAATTAGGGTGTACATGTGCACTTTGCATGCATTTGTGAGAACTTTTTATAAGATGGTGTATTTATCTATTTTGTTTGCTTGAAACAAAACCCCACAAGATGAAAGTAAAAATTATAGAGGCAATTGAATATTTTCTTTCAAAAGTAAGTTTGCATGGTGGACATCTCAAAATTCAAAAATATATTAAGAGGTCAAGTACATGAGGTGATATTCAATAAAATCCTTCAATGTCAAGTGTCAAGGCACATTATTGTCTTGAAAAGAAATATGTACATAGATGTTGGGGACTATATGAAGACTTAATTGATGCAAAATATGGAGGACATGAATTAGCTAAAAAGAAGAAACATGCTTGGAGGTCACTTTCATATTTATTTCTTCTTATGGAAAAGGAAAAATTCATGGAAGGTGATGCAATATCCTTTCAAGAAGCTATTACAGACTTCATCAAAGTAATGAAAGAATCTTGGGGAGAGTACCAAATGAAACATTATATGGTATGTGTCTTGTCCCCATAGGATGTCTTCCTGAATCTTACGATTGTACACTTGTTGAGGGCGTGTAGCACCGTGACAGTTCTCACTTGGTTGCTTGGAAACACCAAGGATACTTCGTTCAGACTATGCCTCTTCACCTAGAGAATACACATACTCCTTCTAGGCTATGAGTGAGTTGCACTCTTACTCTAGCGCATCTCACTTGTATGTTTAGACAATCTTGTTAACAGCTTCACACTTAGTCATTTAAGCATACATCCATGAACATGTGAAACAAAGAGAACACTTGTGAAATGTACAAGAGACTCACAAATATAGTGTTGGAGGCACAAGATGTGTCTAAAACCTATCTAAGTCTTATTATTGTGAAACAATTACAATATGAGCACTATCGACTCGGTTTACAACATGGGAAGAATTGCATGACTCACCTCACCTCACCAATACACTCATACACACATTCCTCACACCAAGAATCATCCATCACAACAACTTTCACAAATCCTCTGGTGCACCCTAGATGTGCACCCACCACAAAATCATCATCCCTTCTCTGTCACAAGACTTCACATAGGCTTGTGATTTTGTCTCATAGCATGCCTCACCCATACCTGCGACAAGACTTCCCCAAACTCCAAATTCACTCTTCTTGTTTCTAGACTTAATCCAAATAAGGTCGCCCCAACTCTGTCCACAGAATCACCTCAAGGAAACACAAGTCCTCCATGTGGAGCAACTTGGCTCCTTATGGGAGCTCACTCCTTCTTGTCCAAATATTCCTCAAAATATTAGGTGTTGATATTTCTCTCTTCATTATTTATTTTTTGTTATGTGCCTTGTTCTTTTATATGGACTCCAAACATCACCTTCATGAATCATCTCATCCTTTGGGTGTGTTGTGCCCCTTCATAGACCAGTGCAACCAAATGAACTGACATGCCCCTTTGTGGACCCACGCACCCATGAACCTATGCACTCATCAACCTTCACGTCCCTTGGGACCAGCGTGCCCCGAACTTGGGTGTGCTCCTCATGTCGACGCACCCCAACCTCTTTGGTGTGCCTCATGCTTCCCTTGGCGTGTTCGCATGCCCAAGGATCCCACTTGACCAACTAGTGAAATTCTTGGGTGTCAAAGAAACCCCAAATTATGTCTCTTTAAGGATGGTTCCCATGCCAACTAAGCCAAGGACCTTACATTCTCCCCCACCTAGAGTTTTTTTCATCCTAGGAAACAACCACAAAATCTTCGATCTCCAAGTCTCCTCTTAAACTCGTGCCTACATTCCAACTAGGTTTATTGGAAACCCCAATTTTCATGCCAACTGGAAACACTAAATTCTACCAAAGTGGAAACCCCAAATTTATACAACTCATGCAATCATCTACAAGATTTTGCAACCATCCACATTTCTCTTTGTCCAAATTTGTGTATGACCAATATGTATGCTACATTGGAAGGTAATATCCTCCCCAACTCTATATTTTATTTCCAAGATGCCATAGTCTTATTGCAATGATAATACTTTGTCGTTGTTGCCTCAACCGTTACTGCAAACTCAATCAAAAATTCAAAAATTTCTAAGTGTTGAACTCATGTGAACTTATTGATATGCCCATACTTCAACCAACTTAATTATGTCTTCGCACATTTCAAACCTCATGTTCTGTATTGTTTGGGTGATCAATCCAACGGTCGCGTCCAGTTATTGAAATATGCATCTCCATGCTCGAACTTAGTCTTTTATGTTCGCATCTCCATCATTCCATCCAACTCCAAAGACTAAGGAAAATGCCCACCCTTGCCTCAACATTGCCACATCCAATCTTTGTCAAGGAGATCATTTTCAATGTCCAAGTGTTGTTCCTCCAAACTTACTAGCATGTGTGTTCTCTCGGCCCCCTTGCCATGTTGATGTTCTCGCCCATGTAGTGAAGTAGTTGAATGGCCAATCCAACTATCACACTCCTTGAGTTTTCACACCCTCATGCACAAACTGGTCACTTCCTTTCACAATTTGGTCCACGTGCACATGTCCTCGAATCAAGACAAGGTTACCCCTCATCTCACTGCACTATGAAGTCACACCAAAAAAAGTCACCCATGACACTTTGACTCCACTTCCCACCTCATGGCACAGTTAACCAATTTTATACAACCACACACAATTTGCATCACATCCAAGTCTGCAAAGAGTCAAGGGAAATAATCATGCATCTACACGTCTAGCTAACTCTTCCCTTGTTACTCAACTTGCAATGAAGTCCACAAGTCTTGATTCCTTGGCTAAATTCTCTCCATCTTCATCTACATTTTTGGAAATGAAACATCCCATCTGCACCAAGAGATGCACGTCCATGTTGTCTTTTCCTCATTACTTCATCATCTGATCATGTTGTTGCAAATACATCTCTATTCCTTGAAATGGTCAGGCATCACCCTCAACCATGTTATCCCAAAGAAAGAGAAACACCCATTTCCAAGTAATATCTTCATGTTGCAATATGCATGTCCGCACAATCCTCAAAACTAAGGCAATTCCTCTACTCATCTCCTTTCATCGAGTTACCTCTCCACAACTCAACATCTATGATAAGTGTGACCAACACACCCACACTCCTCAAACATCCCAACGAACTATCCAAAGTGTTGCAAGTAGAATAAGTCACCTCAAAGAACTTCCATTCCTTGCCACGTTTGATCCAATACTTCTACCAACCTCAACCAATGACCCACTCTGGATCTATGAGTCATCACACAATCATCCTCAAGTCACCAAGGTATGCTTTACCTCATACAATGTCCCATACCTAAGGCAAGTGAACACCACCCAAGTCAATTGATCTACATTCTACTCATTCATGTTGATTTCCATCAATTCTTGGTCGACTTCTTTGTTGACTCCATCAATCTCCTAGAATAGAGTTGCCTTGCACCTTTTCAAGTGTCTAAACTCTGGCATTGTCATCGCAACATTTCAAGCCACCACATGACTCAAAAAACCTATCTAAGGAACCAATGCACCTAGGTACCTCATCCAAGAATTAGGAAACTCCTCAAGTCACCTCCATAGTTTCATCCAAATCTGCCTAAGTCCACCATAAGACTCATCCAAGCAGGTCACTCCAAGCTCTCTACACATTCACCCAAGTCAAGGCATCTCAACTGCTACATGACTTATTTGAAATTTTCACCCCTTGAGCCACCCTCAAGTATGTCAATTTTAACCATGGAAAAGGATTGCACTTGAAACACCTAGTCATCTGAATTCCCTTCAAAGAAATCATTGCAACTCTTAGGAAATGAAAGAACTCAAATCCAACCAAGTCTGCACCCAAACAGTCTCTACGATGGAACAAACCACTTCATTGAACCATGCACCAAGTCCACGAATAAATTATCTTTGTGATTCAACACCATTGTTCTGACTGTTGTAATGGTGAAGAGCCAAATCTACTCGGATACTATCTATCGTTGAGATATTGGTGAAGTTCTAGCCAATTTGTTCACCAAAATCATCTTTGATACAATATGTCACGTCCCTACAAATGTCTTCCTGAATATTACAATCGTGCACCTTATAAGGGTGTGCAGCACCATGACGGTTCTTACTTGGATGCTTGGAAACACCAAGGATACTTCGTCCAAACTACGCCTCTTCACCTAGAGCATACCCATACTCCATTCTAGGCTATGGGAATGTCACACTCCTACTCTAGTGCAACTCACTTGTATACTTAGACAATCTTGTTAACATCTTAATACTTAGTCATTTAAGCATACATTCATGAACATGTGAAACAAAGAGAACACTTGCTAAATAGACAAGATACACGCAGATATAGTGCGGGAGAAACGAGATGTTCCGAACACCTAGAGAAGTCTTATTATTGTGAAACAGTTACAATATGAGAACTATTGGATCAATTTACAACATGGGAAGAGTTGCATGACTCACCTCACCTCACCAAGACACTCATACACAGATTTGACACACCAAAACTCATCCATCACAAAAAAAATTATAACTCTTGTGGTGCACCCCAGACGTGCTCCCACCATAGACTCATTTTATTCTCTATCACAAGACTTCACATAGACTCATTTTATTCTATATCGCAAGACTTCACATAAACCTACGGTTATGTCTCATAGCATGCCTCACCTAGACCTACGATGAGACTTCCCCAAACTCCAAAGTTTCTCTACCTATTGCTAGATTCAATCCAAAGAAGGTTTTTGAAACTCTATCCATGGAATCACCTCAAGACAACACAAGTCCTTCCATGTGGAGAGACTTGGCTCCTTGAGGGAGCTCTCCCTCGTTGTCCAAATCTGCCTCATAACCTTTGGTGTTGATCTTTTTCTCTTCACTATGCCTTCTTGGTTGTGTTCCTTTTTCTTTTATATGGAATCCAAGTGTCTTCTTTGTGAATCTTCGCATCCTTTGGGTGTTTCATTCCCCTTCATAGACCAATGCAGCCAAATTAACCAATGCTCCCCTTCGTGGACCCACTCATACATGAACCCATGCACTTGTCAACCTTTTCATCGCTTGGGACCGGCGCACCCCAACCTTGGGTGCACTCCTCATGTCGACGCTACCTAACCACTTTAGTGTGGTCCATGCTTGGGAAATCCCCTTGGATTTCTTGCATGCCCAAGGTGCCCACTTTCCCAACTAGTGTGACTCTTGGGTGTCAGAGTGTCACACACCCACTACAGGAACTAATATTTTTTGACTTTTTCCTTCTTTTCCCCGAGGAACAGAATCCCCGAATTCCTATGGGGCCTGATGCAAACCCTACCATCCCTTATCCTTACCCATGTGATCGTTGGCTATGACCACAGGCCTTACTGAAGAGGTGCTTCCGGCTTTCGCGATTCAGGAAATTGCGATGCATGTGTTCCCCTTCTCTCTGGTCTCTCGAAGTGYCGAAATCCAAAAGGAACCAACATTTCGTCACATCTAACAACGCCTCAGATTAAAACCTAGCATTCCACCTTTCAGAGTCTCGCGTACAGGGTTTTCGTAGTAGAAGAGGACGAGGGGTTCATACCCTTCGATTTTCCAGGTGCCGAAACAACAAAAACCAAATCTACACGTKCTAAGCCATATCGAGATTTCACAAGTCAGGAATTTAGGACTGGCATGTACCAGGGACTTGCCTCTAGATATCCCGAGTGCCGAAATACCGGGACATCAAGACTTATCTGCGCTATTATTATTTCGAGGTTTTGCAAGTYGGGGTTTCGCGATATGCGTAGACAGGAGGTCTTGCACTTAGGTTTCCCAGGAGCATAAATTCCTAAGCCTGTATTCATCGCTAAGCTCATTTCGAGGTTTCACAAGTCGAGACTTTGCAACTGACGAGTACAAGGGAACTAACACTTGGGTTTCCCGGGTGCCGAAACATCGAAACATCCAAACTCTAGACACGCTATGCCATTTCGAGGTTTCGCAAGTCGAGATTTCAGGACTGACGAGTATAAGAGACTTTCCTTTTGGTATCACGAGTGTCAAAACTCTAATGGGTTAGATCTTTACCACGTGTCACCCTGGATCCAACGATCTAGAATAACCCTCGTGATTTTGGTGATTGCAAATCCTCGTTCTTCACCACCCTTATACGCCTAAGTTCTGAAACCCCAGTGGCTTACGGATGTAAGCTACCTATCCTCCAACGATCCAATGGTTGAAGTGATTTCGGGACTACTTTCATGTGCCTATCTCCGGATCCAACGATTGTTGGTCCCCGCTCCAGATATGACAGTTCTATACCATCCGTTCAGATCCTCTCCTCTTACACGCTATCCTAGGTGCCTGGACGTAAGATTTGATGGTCCAGATCCACACTCTACAGTTGATCTAAGGGCTATTGTTTCTCTTCCTCCTGAGATTTGGCTTTCTTCCTGATCTCGGAAGATTTCGATGCTTCAAAGGTCTCAGCCTTCGATCTTCTACTGCAAGCCGACTATTGGGTCTCGCCAGCACTTACAAAAAGTGTTGTCCCTCCTGAGCTTTCTCAGCCATGAAGGGCTTAAGAGTTTTGCGGTGTTTCTCCTCGGCTTGACTCCTAGAAGAGTCTTCCACACACCCCTTGTGCTCATTCATCAAGTCTAGGACTTGAGTGAGTCTCGATCTCTACTTGCCTCGCAGGGAGCCTGTGCATAACTACACTACCTCTCCTGAGCTTAACAGAATTTGTCCTCCAAGGGACTCTAGAAAATTAGGAAGGTTGGCATGTGTACATGAGACTATGCCTAAGGTAGACGGACTCACAGTTCGTGGCTCTAACTCAAGCCACCATAGGACACAAGAATTTACAAGTACTGATCATGTCCTATCCATATAATCTCTTGCTGGCTTAATTATAAAGCCAAGCAGTAAGGAAAGAGACATAGTATATCCATTCAGAAATCAAGCACAATTCCTGAAACATACACAGTATAACAAAATTCATGCCCAGTTATAGCTAAATTACACAGAGTAAGAAATCACTTATCTATTACAGGTTGTCGCCAACCAAATGATTGTGGGTGTTCATCCTTCCACTCGACCATAGGCTCAGAGGCATTCAATATTATCATTCTAGCCACCCCCGTGCCAAGCCATGATATCACCAAGGAACTCTCACTCTTCTCGAGAGTTCTCTCTCTGTTTCAGTTTCTGTTCGGGTCCTTTTTTCTGCAACTCAGAGATTTCTCACTCATTTGTGGCCTCAGCGAGGTTTCTCAAATGCTCTTAGGCATCAATCTCATGGCCTTATGTTTGTGATCCGCTGGAGGGCTTTGTGCCTCTCCCTTGCGAGCTCCCGTCCTTGTCTCCTGTCTCCTTCCTCCTTTCCTCTGTGTCCCTCTTACCTTGGACGGTTTCACCGACCTATTATGTTCCTTCTGTCAGAAGGAAACTTAGGTCTACAGGTCCCTGCAGTACTTCGGGCTGACAGCCCATGTTTCCATTCATGGGGATGGTTGGTGATTCAACCACCGTCCTTTCTTCATGGACTGCTTTCCTTTCCTTGGGATTCAAAGGCATTTTTTCATCCTTATCATGAAGATTTGGGGTTATTTGATATATGAACCCGCTTGTATGGTTTTCACATTCTTCCTCTAGTGATATCATGGCCAGTACTTACAAGGATTCACCCCCACAGTCATTTATTGGAAATTCAAACAATATACATTTACATTTTCCTCATGCATTAGCATGGCAATTCCTATTTTATGATTAATTACAAATTGGGGGAAACAGGGTGTTACAATTCCCTCCCCCTTAAAGGAACACTGTCCTCGATGTTCTTTCTCAAAACACCTGTCATGCCTTTCTCATTCAATCACTTCAGAAGTCTTGACCTTCATCCTCGGTTAGGTCCTTTTTCAAGATCTTAGTCTTCGTCACCTGCCTTCAATAATTCTTGGACCACAAGCACATTAATCACAATTTTGTGCGAAAACATCTTACTGTTGTTCAAAATTCAAAGGGAAAATTTCATAATCTTAGCACAATACTTATCTGTGCAATTTGTGGATCTGTATCCACATGGTAGTTTTGTTATCCATGCTCATCGCTTTTCTTGATGTACCCATTGGGTGCATGATTCCCAATTCAATATTTCACAAGAGATATCATGATTTCATCTTCCTTTCCAAGGTTTTTCCCACACGGGAAACTACCCACTATGTGCATGATCTCCTCTTCCCTATGGTCACTCACCCTCCAAGCCCAGGCTCAGGCATCCCCTTCACTATTATATAGTCCCTCGAGCGATCCATCTTGCCCTGCTGAGGTTTTCTCACATGGGAAGATTTTAGAGACTCTATCGAGTCTTACAGTCGAGGCGTCCCTCAGACTTGCTCTGTCGAGGTGTCCCTCCAGCTTGTGTTGCCTCAACACAATAATTTTCAGGCGATCATGGCTTATCACGGGGTTTTCATGGCTCAGCAGTAGCCATGTTCATCGTTTTCAGCTATGACAGCCTTCATATATCCTTTCAGGACAATTCTTTTCTTCTCACTTGTATCACAGGTACACAAGGTTCGTGAGACATCATTATAAATTCTAACTTTCAGAATTCTATTGCAAATCTGTCACCTACAGATTTCCTATTCCACAATTTTTTTTCATATGTGTTCCGCACAGGAACCAGATTCATAATTATGGGACTTTCCTTCCCATAACATTTTAGCTCAGCAAAAAATCAGTTTTCCTTATGGGCTTACAACATTTCCATATCCAAGACTCCTTCTTCCTGCAGTCATTCCTCAGCTAATCAAATTGTTAGTTCTCATGCACATACATTTTATTGCACCTTTACAACATCGTCACAACAATTTCAGAATGGTGCATACTAACAATCAAATTCACTTTCTCAAAAGGAAACACCACTCCTTGCAGTTTGGCTCAGCAGGCAATTGATCTTTCCTATGGGCTTACCTCACTACCATTTCCATGACCCTTTGCTTCCTGCAATTCATTCTTCAATCAGTCAAACAAATTGTTAGATTTTCCATGTACGTATATACATATTTTCAAACGTAATTCAACATTTCAAAGGGTTTTAACAAATGTACCACTATCCATGGCCACATTCATACCCAATGCATTCTTGCATTGATTTCAAGTTCGTCACAGTTTATGACCGGTTCTTGGACATGGGGTGTTGGAATTTAACCGACTTTTTCCTCATATGGTTTATTCGTTTTCATTCATTCTTACAACAGGGCCCGCTTCCTGCTATAGGACGATCACGACCCCAAATTAGTACATATTAAACTTAAAAGTTTTGCATGAATGCACCCACGCATTATGCCTTCATTAATAACTAGGGTGCCAACACTCATGGCCACCCAAATTTGGTTTTCTCTAACACCTATACTACGTGGGTAGTAATGTTGGAAGGTCCTCCTTCCTTAATGAGAAATCCCTTGTTTGTCCTTTATGCAAATATGCATTTCCTAGAAGTAATTCCATGCAACATGCTATCTATGAGCACTTTTGTTTCCGATCGTTCCTTGATTGGTCCATTTGTTCATGACATATCAGTTCATGAATTCTTCCGAGGGTTACAACCAGTATTTACTACCAGAGGTTCATACCTCCATTATTCAGGTTCTCCTTCATGAATCATACCCTACTTGGGTATCCAAGGCATACAAATGCCCTTTCAATTTTCAGGTATAACATGCAATAATAAAATATTTTGGAAGGGGTTCTTACCAAATCCCTTCATACCCTGTGCCACATAGGCACGAATATATTTATACCGGTTCTTGGCTGCTAGCACCCTTTCTCTGTTCTCTACCTTATCAGTAGTGCTTTAGCGGGATTTTCACAGTCCCGTCAACAACCTTTCGACCGCAACCTTTCCATGGTCACCCTCTGCTTGAGGTTGTTCATTATTTTCAACTGTCGTCCTCAATAGTTCCAATAGTATTCCTTTCTACACATGACATACACCATAGGTACATTAATCGTCATGTAAATTAAAATGCAATATCATAGCATTTAATTAATAAAAACATTTTCAAGCATGTCTAGCATATCTGTATGCACTTCATCAAATTATCCTTAATGTTTTTCATGAGTGTAACACAACAGTTCTCAATTGTTTTCACAGCATTACAACCATCATTATTATGGTGTCAAATCATTTTCGTTCATCAATGTACTAGCTTTCTCATTTCATAGAAACGTAATGCACTGCAAGGAAAGAATTGAGGGATCTCCCCTTCTTCCAATTCTTTCTACATCGCCTGGGGATTTTCAGCCCAGTCAAGTTATCTCTAAGGTCTCACTACCTTTCCTTAATCACATCTTCAACCAAGCCATATCAGTTAAATGTACCCATTTATTCATTCAATCATACTCAGGGGTTTATTGGCCTCTTACCAACCATGCTAGTTTCCACAACTACTCTTTTTCTGAGCAGCCCTGGGTTAGGCTCATCCTAACTCTTAGGATACTTCAGCATGCTTTAGTAGCAACTCTTTTCTCATAATGAATCATGAACATGTGCAGCCTACACACTTCCATTCTGTTATCAGAATGGTTAATATTCGGTTATTAGTCTTCTATTACTTACATGATTCTTTCAAAATGTAATCCAGGATTCTTATACATGGACAGGCCTTGCAGCCCATTGTCCAACCTTCAACAATTATCAGGGTTGTGACTTTTTTCCTCTGACAGAGACCTTACAGTTCCTCCACCGGGAACTCCTTCAGCATGCAACTTCCTTGTTGCAGATCCATCACCACTTGTGATGGCCTCAACCTTGAGTCAACCTTTTAGTGGTTTACCAAATATTCCCCTTAAGAAATATAAACATGCATCTTTGTTAACTTACATCTATGATGTACTTAACCACTTTCATAATCCTAAGCCTGCATGTAGCTATCATAGGTATATTTCATAGCCTACATACATTTCCATTTTTAAAATCAGTCATCTCAGGATTGTTCACAGTCCTTCTCATGTGATCTTCAAAGGCATAAACATTTTCCTCTTATCATGACATCAGAGCATCCTCACTCATTTACTCTTTCATCATACATGTGCATTACTTGCACATTTAATATCATTCATACCTTACCGGTATTAATATCAGGCTTCCTATTATGAAGCTTCACAATGCATTAAACTCATGCAGTCAAGTACAATTGAACATAGCTAAGTATTCATCATACTGGTTCACGCCTTCTCCTCACGTGACCATCAGCGATGACCACGATCTGAATTAAAAGGCACTTCGCATTTCACGATTTAGGGATTCCTATTGCAAGGAACTCTGGTTCCTCGATTCCCCGAAACCTGATAGGCCGAAATGCCGACCTCCGAAATGCCGAAATGTCGATCCCCGGCTTTCTCCTCCAAGGAGGTGTCTCCCCAGCTCGTCGCATTTCACGACTTCGAAACTTCTGATGTCAAGCGTTCCAACTTTCTGTCTGTGGGATTCCTGAAATATCTATTCCCGATATCCCGATATGACTGCAGCCCCACTCCTCTTTATGTTGCGTTATTGCGACTTTGGGGTTTTCATCCCCAAGAGTCCAGATTCCTCGTCTCCAGGACTTCTGAAATCCCAAATCCCGGTATGCTGAAATGTCGGCTTCCTATCGCGTCCCTTCAGCGCCTTTGGGATTTCGTGTTTTGCTATCTCGCAATGCAAGGGTTTCCCGGTCCTTGCTCCTTTGACTTCCAAGTACCCGAAATACCAGCATGTCGCTATTGAGAGATCAACGGCCACGATCCAATCCGCATCCTACAACCCTGATCCTTTTTTGTCATTTTGGGGGGGGCGGGGGGGGGTCAAGAGTTCTGAACTCTTTCCCTTCACATCCCCGGTACCAGGAGTGTCGAAATGGYTCCCTTCAGGGATTTTCCTGAAACCTCAATCCTCCACCACTTGTCCTCTAGCGATGAATGGTCCCGACACTTTCGGGACTTCGTGGCCCGAAACCTTTAGTCTCCGGAACTCTTACCTCTCGGACTCTYGGTATCCAAAATTGAGAACTTCTCTCTGGACGATCAATGATCCAAATCGCTCCTTGATCAAGGGCTATGATCTTTTCACGAATTTCTCATTGCTTCTTCCAAGCCCTTTGGTTTTGCAGAATTTTGATATCTCCTCACAACTAACCAGTGTGATAATTCTCTGAGATCGAACAACTCGAAACATTTTGGTTCTTTCTAAATGGATCTTGACTCTCGATCCTATCCAATGTTCAAAACTCTCTTCTGAAGGATTTCTCCTGCTCAATCCTCCATACTTGTTCTTTTAATAACACAGTAATCATAACTTCCTAAGGATCCTACCAATCCTTACCAGATTTCCCAAATCATGAAGGAGTTCTTCATTTGGATCTTAATTCTTACCTAACCAGCCATCTCAATTGCAAGAGACTCTACCTGCTTTAGTAGGTAGCCATCGTCACACTATAACAGAATAAATCAGTTCATGTCCCTTTTCTGGCTAGTGCAGCTTCATAGCACAATTTATTCCACCTCTGTTATTCACACTCAGGTCTTATCAGTAATATTGATCAGTGCATTCCTAATCCTATAAGAGTAGTTATCATTTTGACAAAGGAACAATATAATTCCTTTACTGGAATTCAACAAGAAATCCCAAAATCATAGGTTCAATCTGCAGCCCTTCTCCTCAAGGAGTAAATGCAGATAACAACATCTCCTTACATGGCTTGTACATGAGCCCAAGCAGGCCAAGTGTTGTAACCATGCTCTGATACCAATTTGTCACACACCCACTACAAGAACTAATATTTTTCAGATTTTTCCTTCTTTTCCCCAAGGAACAGAATCCCCGAATTCCTATGGGGCCTGATGCAAACCCTGCCATCCCTTATCCTTACCCATGTGATCGTTGGCTATAACCATAGGCCTTATTGGAGAGGTTCTTTCGGCTTTCGCGATTCGGGAAATCACGATGCATGTGTTCCCCTACTCTCTGGTCTCTCGAAGTGTCGAAATCCGAAAGGAACTAACAGTTCGTCACATCTAACAACACCTCAGATTAAAACCTGGCATTCCACCTTTCGGAGTCTCGTGTACTAGGTTTTCGTGGTAGAAGAGGACAAGGGGTTCATACCCTTCGATTTTTCGGGTGCCGAAACACCGAAAACCAAATCTACACGTGCTAAGCCATATCGGGATTTCACAAGTCAGGAATTCGGGACTGGCGTGTACCAGGGACTTGCCTCTAGATATCCCGGGTGCTGAAATATCAGGACATCAAGACTTATCCGCGCTATTATTATTTCGAGGTTTCGCAAGTCGGGGTTTTGCGATATGCGTAGACAAGAGGTCTCGCACTTAGGTTTTCTGGGAGCCGAAACTCCTAAGCCTGTATTCATCACTAAGCTCATTTCGGAGTTTCGCAAGTCGGGACCTCGTGATTGACAAGTACAAGGGAACTGACCCTTGGGTTTCCCGAGTGTCGAAACACTGAAACATCCAAACTCTAGACACGCTATGCCATTTCAGGGTTTTGCAAGTCGGGATTTTGGGACTAACGAGTACAAGAGACTTGCCTTTTGGTATCCCGGGTGTCGAAACTCCGATGGGTTAGATCTCTGCCATGTGTCGCCCTAGATCCAACGATCCAGAATAACCCTCATGATTTCGGTGATTGTGAATCCTCGTTCTTCACCACCCTTGTACGCCTAAGTTCTGAAACCCCAGTGGCTTCCAGATGTTCACCACCTTTCCTCCAACGATCCAACAATTGAAGTGATTTCGGGACTTCTTTCGTGCGCCTATCTCCGGATCCAACGACTGTCGATCCCCGCTCCAGATCTGACGGTTCTATACCGTCCGTTTAGATCCTCTCCTCTTGCGCGCTATCCTGGATGCCTGGACATAGGATTCGATGGTCCAGATCCACACTATACAGTTGATCTAAGGGATACTATTGCTCTTCCTCCTGAGCTTTGGCTTTCCTCCCGATCTCGAAAGATTTCAACACTTCAAAGGTCTCAGCCTTCGATCTTCTACTGCAAGCCAACTATTGGGTCTCGCCAACACTTACGAAAAGTGTTGTCCCTCTTGAGCTTTCTCAATTATGAAGGGATTAAGAGTTTTGCGCTCTTTCTCTTGGGCTTGACTCCTAGAAGAGTCTTCTACGCACCCCTTGCGCTCATTCGTCAAGTCTAGGAATTGAGTGAGTCTTGGTCTCTACTTGCCTTGCAGGGAGCCTGTGCATAACTACACTACCTCTCCTGAGCTTAACAGAATTTGTCCTACAAGGACTCTAGACAACTAGGAAGGTTGGCATGTGTACATGAGACTATGCCTAAGGTCGACGAACTCACAGTTCGTCGCTCTAACTCAAGCCGCCACAGGACACAAGCATTTACGAGTACCAATCATGTCCTATCCATATAATCTCTTACTAACCTAATTATAAAGCTAAGCAGTAAGGAAAGATACATAGTATATTCATTCATAAATCAAGCACAATTCCTGAAACATACACAGTATAACCAAATTCATTCCCAGTTACAACTAAATTACACAGAGTAAGAAATCACTTATCTATTACAGGTTGCCGCCAACCAACTGACTATGGGTGTTCGTCCTTCCACCCGACCATAGGCTCGGAGTCATTCAATATTAGCACTCTGGCCACCCCTGTGCCAAGCCATGATATCACCAGGGAACTCTCACTCTTCTTGAGGGTTCTCTCTCTATTTCATTTTTTGTTCGGGTCCTGTTTTCTGCAACTCAGAGCTTTCTAACTCGTTTGTGGCCTCGGCGAGGTTTCTCAGATACTCTTCGGCATCAAGCTCGTGGCCTTCTATTCGTGATCCGCTGGAGGGCTTCGCGCCTCTCCCTTGCGAGCTCCCATTCTTGTCTCATGTCTCCTTCCTCCTTTCCTCTGTGTCCCTCTTACCTTGGACGGTTTCATCGACCTATCCTATTCCTTATGTTAGAAGGAAACTCAAGTCTGCAGGTCCCTGCAATACTTCGGGCTGACAGCCCATGTTTCCATTCATGGGAGTGGTTGGTGATTCAACCACCGTCCTTTCTTCATGGACTGCTTTCCTTTCCTTGGGATTCGAAGGCGGTTTGTCATCCTTATCATGAAGATTTGGGGTTATTTGATATATGAACCCTCTTGTATGGTTTTCACATTCTTCCTCTAGTGATATCATGGCCAGTACTTTCAAGGCTTCACCCCCACAGTCAGTTATTGGCAATTCAAACAATATACATTTACATTGTCCTCATGCATTAGCATGGCAATTCCTATTTTATGATTAATTACAAATTGGGGGAAATAGGGTGTTACACAGAGCAACCCCAAATTCTATCTCCCTGAGGACTTGGGCAATGGTGCCCGTGCCCTTCTATCCGAGGAACTTACAATATGCATTTTAAATTTCATCCCACTAGTAATTTTCCTGTGTACTTCTCTTTACTTTACATATTTAATTGTGAATTAACTTCATTAGGTACATTTGTTTGGTATTCTAAGATGTATTTTGGTATTCTAAGATGTATTGAATTGTGTATGTTTGTATCATCAATTATTTGCACATGGGCCATGGTTTGCAACAAAAATATGGAAGCTTGGCCATTTGGGGTACATAGGGTATGGATAAATTGCATAAGCTAGATCATGTCATTTATGATAGATGTACATATAAAGGAAGCAGTTCCAATCATTTAGATGTTCTTGTGCAAATGAATTAAGCATTTCATAGGTGTAAAATGGATGGATTTAATAATAAACACTAACTTCCAAAAATAATTGAGCTTCATAGAGTAATAAGATAGGTAGAACTAAGTAGAAAATGCAAGAGATCTAATGTTTCTGAAGGTGGAGTTGGGACAAGTGGAAAGTATGAAATCTGTATGTTAACTCTTCTACCTTCTCCATTTAATTTATTTACTATTTTTAGAAGGATTATTATCATTATTTTTTGTAGATGTGACCCTCTATCAACAGGAATTTCCACAAGCCACTCAAGTTGGCTATAAGTGTATTATCTTGCAAATAATGATGCAAATTGTAAATTTTATCACCTTCACAAAGCTTATATTTTGTGTGTCAAATAATTACTTGAGGCTAGGCTTTAGAAAAAGATTTATTTTTTTATCAAAATTAACCCAACTCTTATACATGTCATCAAGTAGAACATGGACATTTCAACTCCAATAGTCTAAAAATCCATCTTCCATATTCTTCAAGATTCATTAAGTTCAAAAGGGGCCTCTACAATAGTTGTTAGTTCTCTGATGAGTCTTGAATTATTTTTGGGTGTCATTAGTCAAAGTTGGATAAATTATACAACTAAGAGAAAATTTTACTTATAGATTCTTCAAGGTTGTGTTTCTTATTTCTTTCCTCGTGTCTTAATTAGTTGTATATGCATCTGATCTGCAAAGACTTAGAACTATGTTTAGGTATGTGTTGGTGTATGAAATTATAATGTTGCACATGATGGCCATATTGTAGTGTTTATCAGGTTGCATTCTACATGTCATTTTATAATTAGATAATCTATTATAAATAAAAGAATATTCTTTATATTTATTTCCTTAGTTCAATGTGATGTAGTTAGTGAAGGGTAGATCAATGCAAATGGTGGCTTGAATCAAATGAGAACTACGGTATGTTTTATCATGGATATTAATGATTGGGATTTCCACTCATTTAGAAATTCCTAAAATGATTTGTTTGTGAACTTTGCATAGTCTATAATACAAAAAATTGAATTAGGTTCTCAAGTTTCATCTATGTCATATAATACTTTCAAATTTTAATGTGCAGTTTATTTATATCTTCCTATGATAAATGAATCTTGCCTATAACACAATGTTGTTTTCTTTAGTTGCACATTATAGAAGTGAATGGAGTTTTCAACACTAAACATAAGTATCCACGTTATAGCATCCACATTAAGCATAAACACAAAGATGGGTTTTGATTGGTAGAAACAAAATTGCAGTTCAAAATAATCACCCTAGATGATACCTACAGTAGATATAATCCTAACATAGAACATACAAAAAATTGTTCTCAAACAGCTAAAATGTACTTTACTAGTAGTTATCCAAATAATTCTAAAACCCTTTATGGTCAATGAATTTAAAGTGTTTAAGCTCAACCCTGAACTACCTAACAACATTATTAGCAGTGTTCTCAAAGTAAGCCAAGTCAACTTGAACTCGCGAGTCTCACTAGGCTCAGTGAGGAAGCCAAGCATAGTCAAGTCAATTTTGAATTCTAACTTGGTACTTTAGGTCATGCCTAAGAGTTCTCTATCAATTCTTTATCTTATTTATCTAGTCTATTAATTGCAACATATATTTAGAGTAAGAGAATTCAAATAAATTTCATTGTATTCTCTTTTGAACTCAAGTAAGGTTAGTCATTGTGACAAGTCCTTTAGTATAAGGAGAAATGGTTCATGATCAGATAAAATAGGAAACACATAGATAGAAATCTAGTAATAATAATTCATACATAGATTAGCAGACTATATCTATTATATAATGTTTCATTGCCACCAAATTAGGTGGATTGTGGGTGGATTGCAAAACTCAATACAAGGTACAGTAAATAACAAGTATTTGAAACTGAAACAAAATTAGGTGGATTGTGGGTGGATTGAAAAACTCAATACAAGGTACAGTAAATAACAAGTATTTGAAACTGAAACGATGCTCGAGCTTAAATTAAAATATAAGGGAAATAAGTTAAAACTAAGAGAAATCTTAGAATATTTTCATTCGAGATTAAATTAAAATATAAGGGAAATAAGTTAAAACTAATGGAAATATTAGAATATTTTCATTCCATAAACCAAAGAGAAGTCTCATTCTTTAGATTTACAGACAACTTGTAGAAAATAGTCATGACAAAATGAAGAAAATATGCATTGAATAAGCAACACATTGATAAACAAGAGAGAAAATTTTCAAGATTGCCAAAAGCTGCAACTCAATCTCTTATCTAAAAAATTTCAATATGTGCTCCATTCTCTGAGCGATCTAAAAAACTGGAAGACTCTAGTTTTTTCCCAATCCAAAAATGTTGATCCCTGGGTGACTCTTTCTTTCTTCATTTTATTTGTATCCAACCCTAATTGATTCTTGATTTCGTTAGTAGCCTTTCCCAAAATATATAAAAGTGGCTGTTGGATTGTAGCTAGATATTTGTATCACACACACTTCCTTCACTTTATCCTAAAACATTGAAGGAACTTGTGTAATTCTCCATACTTTATTTCCTTCAATTTCTCCTTCTTTTGTTCAATGATGATGTGGAAGCATTATGTGTAACATTAGGATTTTTGAACTGCAATCTGGCTATCCAATTCCATTGTAGGACAATTCAATCCAACCATATTTTTATAGGCCATCTATAATTCTGAAAAAAATAGCATATGACACCGGTGGTTGTTTTTTATATAAATCACTAAGAGCAATTAACAATTTAAAATTAGTCTGTAATTTGTCAAAAATATGTTGTCCTTTTAAGGGGTCAATGGCATTCTGAAATTGTTCCACATTATTCTTTTTGCTCAATAAATCATCATGTTATAATCTGCACCATAAATTCTTTCATATTTTGTCCATGGAGGAGGTAAACTCAATTGATATAGAGGACTGAATTAATTCTTAAAAGCCTTACTTGCTCTACTAATTGCCTTACATTTGTTTTGATGTGCTTGCATAAGATTTTTCCAACATATATTATCATTGTTGTTTGATCAATAACCCCTAACAAAGATAATTCATTCTACAGCTTGTTGTTTATAAATTTATGATATCATCCACTATCAAAACCTTGTATTCAATCTCTATCCAAAGTTTGTTCACTTCTAGTTGCACATGATGTTTCATGGCTTCATTTTGTAGTAGCAATTCGAAAGAAAAGCCTCAAATGATTCATTGTAACTATGATTTAGTCCCAGATCAAATGTTTTGCAGCAATCAAATATTTCTTATTGTCATCTACTTTGTAACTTCATCCATATATTTCTTCAACCTTTCAATTGTTTGATTGTTTTCTATTATCACTTTATCCCTTTCTGATAATTGCTCCTGGAAACTCCTTATTTCCAGGTCTCTCTCTTCAATGGATGATCTTGACTCGGAAACTTCTCTATCTTTCAACTTTAATCTAGCTCTAAGAAAATTTTATTAGAGAGTTTAGAAATCTTATTTTATAAAGGTGTCAATTGTTCTTCATCTCTATCATGCATATCATCTCCTTGTACAACCAATTTTATTGGCTTATCTCTATATTTCAACTTTAATCTAGCTCTAAGAAAATTTTATTAGAGAGTTTAGAAATCTTATTTTCTAAAGGTGTCAATTGTTCTTCATCTCTATCATGCATATCATCTCCTTGTACAACTAATTTTCTTGGCTTATATAATTGTTGAATCGTAGCATGTCTTTATGCTATAGAAACAGTCCTCTCACTTTTCAAATTATCACTAGTAAGCCCCAAACAATAATTTTGGTCTTTAAGAACAGATAGATCATAAATTAGTTTATCCTTTTCCTCCTGGGTTGCCACTAATTTCTTAGTTTGAATATGTTCAACATCAGGAATCTTCAACTTAGATTTAAGGACTTTGATTTTTGAATCTTTGTATTTCACAAATGATTTCATAACTTCTCCATCCTTAGTATTTGTTCATAATGTCACCATTTTGTTCTCTAAATCATGAATTATGACATTTGCTTGTTTGAATTGATTTGTGAGTTTGGAAATTATCTTCTAGATTTTTCCAACATCAACTATAACTCGAATCATCTCTTTGGACACCATGTCACATGTTTGTTTATCTTTCACTGAATATTATCAATGACATGCAATTTTCTGAAGTCAAATTTAATCCTGGTGGCATCATAATCAGGAGTCTTAGTTTCATATGCACCTTTGTCATCAGGTTGGGCTACAAGATATCCATATCAAACATTCATTTTTCATGATCCACTACAGTCAATAATCTAGGTACTGCTGGTCCTTTATTGAGAACTTGGGGAAATTAATATTTTCTAATTCTATTAGATTACTGTTTAATCATCATAGAATACCTCTGACTTAGCTTCATCTGAACAACCTTATATGTTTAGCTCTGATGACCCTACCTCACTCATAGATTCAACCTTTGTTATAGAAACTAGTGACACATGACTAACAGTCCTCATCGGTCCACCAGGACTCTTTCCTTTAGAATCTTGTGCCAACAAAGTGTTAACCTTTTCTATCTCTTCCTCGTGATCAAGACTTACTATAGCAAAGGAATGAGTGTCATTTCATATATTTTGTTCCTATTACTTATCAATTTGGTCATTTTCATTTCCAAATCTAGATTTATTTTGATTAGGCTCACTTAATTCTCCTTTCCCAGTTATTTTTCTAACTAATTCATATGTATAAGGTGTTTCAATCTATAATTCCATATCTTACTTGGGTGTGCTTATCCTTTGCATTCACAACCATTGTAGCCATTGAATTTTGTATTATTTCTAGTTCACTGAGAGGTTGATTGGGATACAACATAATCACTTCTAAAACTTCATAATTATGCTTTGTCAAATTTTGGATTGATTCCTCTTTAATTTCTTAATGCTTTTCTAATAACACATGATTTCCCTGCGAAATCTCTTGAACTTATTTCCAACTTCTTTATTAGCCAACCTTTCAATATCTATATTTGTTTCATAAACATATGTATGATATAATATGGTGGTGATCATTGAAATAGCGTCTCTTGTGTACACTATTGAACGTGAACAACTCCTCGTCCACAATCCATAATTACCATTCATCTTTACCTCTTATTAGTCTCTGTTGTAGGCATAGAGGGACTATACTGATCGATAATTCGTTGACTTCATATCAGTTTTTCTTTTGACCACAAATATTTGCATAATATCTATTGTTGGAACTAGGGAACTAAAAACATTGATTTTTATATAATAAAAAGTATCATATATGTCATGATCTGATTGGATAACAGATTGGAGGTCTTATTGCTGGCTTCGCTATTCTCAATGTTTTATATGTTATCATATCCACACTTTTTGATCGTATACGGTCTTTTTGAATCATAAATTTTCTTATGCATTGCTTGAAGGTGGATTAATGCTAGCATTAGTTTGAATGTTTGTCTTAGCATTTTCTGCTAGCTAAATTTATCCCAATGTTTGATATGCTATCATATCTAAAGTTTGTCCTTCGAATACATTCTCTATTGTTCGAAGCGATCTGATTTGAGGTAATATTATTATTTTTTTATTACTATTACTTTGCGTGATTTTTTCTTTATTGTTGTGTACTTCAAGAGTCTTTGTCATTGTTGCGTACATAAACAGGCCTGCCACGTTGAATTCTTTCTTAAATTTTTGCACAGGGTGACGCCCTTCGATGGTTCTGACAGTCTTAAGTGTTTACCTAATAGGTCTCACAGCCTTAAATGTGTATTGTACAGATGTGTTGCAACACAGTTTCGTTCCAATTTTTTTGATGGTGTTGTTTGCAATGAAATTGTGCAAAATTGTTCTCCACCGGCATCACTGGTTCAGTGGTTGATGCTTGTTCGTTGGTTCATTCCCTGCTTCTTGTTTTTGTTTGATTCAACTTTGCAAAGTTGAGGTCCTGCAGTTGCAGTTGGACCTCTTTGTGGTTGTTCACTGGTTTTTTGTTCTTCAAATCTACAAGTTGTTGGACCCATTGTTGCGGTTTGCAAGTTTTGGGGTTGAGCTCTTGTCATCCCTCATTGATGAGTAATTTTTCGTTCCATCGTTTCGTTGCTATACCTTTTTTTCTACTTGGTGGTTTTCACCTTGTAGGCAAGCTTTTTCAATGGTAGGAGTCCCTACCTCGAAATTTTGTTGCAGAACATCTTTCTGTGTGCTCTTATTTTTTGTTCCTGGAAACCATGCGTCTTCATATGCTAGCTGCCACGTCCTGCATATTGTGCCATAGCTATTTCAAAAATTTCAATGCAAAGGGGTTTACAAAATGAATTCGGAGTTGTCACAAGGGGGAACCATCCATCGGGTTGTAGAGGCAGGGAATGCTTTTATTCTCTGGGTAAAAAAACTACGTCCACTTGTTTCCTTTGTCCTGTCCTTTCTATTTTGCAGAACTTTTTCTGCCTCTGAGAAGCTTGCAGGATGCCCACCATGAATATGTTCAAATCGGTATTTGTGCTCAACAAATTTATAGTGTTATTTATTTGCGTTGTTTCTTCTGTTTGGTTCACTTTTCAGTGAAGGTTTGTTTTCTTGTCATATGCTATGGTGACTAAGGGGAATTGAATTTGACCAGAAGAAGGTTGAAGGATACATACCAGGATTGGTACGTAGTTTCGTGCTTGTAGTTTTCTATTTTACGGTTTTTTTTTTTCGTTTTATTCTTTTTTTCCCCTTTTCTCTGTTTTCATACAAACTGAAAGTAGCTAATAAACAACTTCAAAATCACAATTAAAAAAATGAAAAAAGTAATAGATGTTGAGTCGTATGAAATAGATACACACTCCATTATGCATGGCAACATTGACAAGGTGTTGCATAGAAATGGGCTTTTTAGATTGGATGCATTCTCGTATACTGTGGGAGATTGCCTTTTCGATGCATTTCAGGTTCTACTGCATTTTCATTATTCCTCGACCGACTTGCACAATGGATTGATAGATTATTTCTTGGGTTGTTTACAAAATGTTGACACTGAGGCATTGGAGTCGTATGAATACGAACTGGAATCTAATTTTCTTTGGCAGTTGCATGGAATACATGATGTCGCTGTGTATTTTTCAAAGATGTGGTTGTCTGCATCTCCAATTCTGCCTGCACATGAGAGGGGACTTTGGGAAGATACATTTTATATATGGTGGTTGTCTAAGTGGCTCAATATATCAATTGGAATATGGTCATTGACAAGAAAAACAAGATATCTACTATTCAACAAAACTACATCTAACAATCCATATTGCATCTTGTTCCATGATGTCAATGTTGTCAGTGGTCATTATGAACCACTATTGTACAGAAAATTGTCCATATGCAATCTTGGAGGAACTCATATTTACTTATTCCTCCTTTGCAAATACCTTTAATCACAGTGGAAATAGATTATACATCGCATAGACTGCCATGGTTTGTAGCTAGCAACAACTATTTTGTCTAGCTGTGGAGATAGTCTGTTCAATGCAATTTGTTGTTTGGTAGTAGCAAAGTTTGATGTGCAATCGCTGCAGATTTACACTGTACATTCCTTTTGCAATGCAATTATAGGCGGCAGCCAATAGGCTTTTAGTTGCTTACATCAACACCTTTCTCCATATCTCCTAGAAAATATGTCGGCAATTGCAAGTTGGAAAGAATACCTTGTAAACATGGCATTGCCATATGAAAAAATAAATGTGGAGGGTTGAAGATTCTGTTTTCAATGGCTATCTATCATATTCAGAGTAAATATCCAGGTCTGGTCGGCCCTGCCAGATGGCACTATCCATTCCTGGTCTATTGATTCAAATTACGATTGAACAATTGGCATCCTCTCATTGAAAACAAATATGACACATATCCATTATCAACCTTTGCTTGGACATATCATTGGTTCAAGGTTCAATGTCCATGCCACCCAAACCGCATCGAATATGCATATGCGTGGCATGATTTTTAATGAGAATGAAACTCCTCCCAGTTGCGATAAGGCCATATAAGGATTTAAAAAACATAGGCTAAGTTATCACAACTTGAAAAAAATCATGCGTGAAATCCGTCCCAGTTGTGATGAGGCCATATACAGCTTAAACAAAAAACATAGACTAAGTTATCACAACCTAAAAACATTCATACGTAAGAGAGAAAAAAACATCGGTGGTATAGGAAATACTGTCGTTCTAGTATCCAGTGTCAATGCCATCCAAACCACATCGAATGTGCATAAGCATCGCATGCTATTTAATCAGAGTGAAATTCATCCCAGCTGCCATTAAGTCATCCTGCCCTTGAACAAGAAACGTAGACTAAGTTACCACAACTTGAAAAAGGTCATGTGTGAGAGAAAAAAATACATTGCTACGCTTCCTTTTAGAGAGAAACTGACATATCACAATCTAAAAAAAATTGTTCGTGCACAACACAATAGAAATAGGTACGGTCGCATATCCCACAATGGTCATGCAACTATCCGAGAAGAAAAAATCACATTTTGTGGGCTAGAAGCAACATCGTGCACTACTACCAATGAAAACCAACAAACACTTTCTACCCATACTTCCCTACGAAATAAATATGCAAGACAGACCTACATGAAACAAATTAAAGACACTCCTTCCATTGCATGTGCAATTTTTGATCCATTGAATTTCAAAAAAAACAATGACTCTTTCACTCTCGATTTGGAAGAAAAATACCTCCGCTTGAAAGCACATGATAAAACATTTTCCAGTGGCAAAATTTGTCTTCCATGCAAACAGTTGCTTGAAAATGGAAAACTGCCACAATTTGCAACCCCTAACCAAATAAGATCTAATACACCACTACCAGATGTAAGTGCACTTACGGAACTTGAAGATAGACTTGTGTCTCTGTGAATTGCATTTGCACAAATCAGGCCCTAGAGCTATAAACGACCCCAGATGGG
>JASDQU010103963.1:91898-104418 GCA_032191745.1 Picea mariana
ACTCAAAGAAACTGAGTCAGCAGCACCTGTCTACACCAAGGTAGTAAAAACATCCTGTCATATAACTCAATGCATCATAATGAAAGAAAAGTTTTATCATATAAATCCAGATCACTTGCGAGCAAGTGTCCTCAAAGAATAAGTTTGGCATGTGCGCCAGAGCGGGATGTTACATGCACCCCCTCTTTGTGTCATAATTTGTAAGTACTTCTCTTACTCTTATTCAAATAGGGTGCACCACAAGTGGTTCCCTTGTTATTATATTAATTCTTGTTTAAATCCCAAGAACATAATTTTGGGTGAAATTCCCTTGTTAATATATTAGTTCTTGTTTAAATCCCAAGAACATAATTAGGGTGAAATTTCCCAATGACATACTTTTGGGTATCGATAGGGGTATAAGTTACCAAATGGTTCTTTTACTTCCATACAAATTAGTAGTTCCCTAAATCCTATACTAATTAGGTTGTAAGTATTAACAATATACTTTTAGGTACTAATTGGGGTGCAATTTCTAAGTGAATTTTTTATACATAGTACCCTTTTTATAAATATCACAATTGGAAATATGTTTGAAGATAGTCAAAACAAGTCATCAAAATCTGGAATGTACAATTGTGCCAAGTTTGTTTAAAAACAACGTAATGGTATTCCATCTTCAATTATTCGTTCATGATTGAGTTTGGAAATTTTCCATTTTGTAACTTTATTTATTGAAATTCTATTAACTTTATGCACGCTACACATACCAAATGACTATATTGACAACTTGTGACATTTGACTGGTAGTCTTGAAAGTGAACATGAGTATCGGTTTGATGGGTTCCCTGAAAAAAATATCCCTTCAATACAATGGATCCTCTTTCATATATAAAACCGTTATCATCAAAATATTCTAATAGCCTCATCTTTTGTTCCATGCATCACATCAAATAATATTTCAAATTTTCAGTGTTGTCTACAGGTGAAACCATGACAAAAACATCTCCTGCAAATAATTGTATATATTGGACAACAAGTTATTCGTGTTAGATTATCACACAAGTACATCTACAAGTTATTTGAAAAAATTTAAACATAAAAATTTTACCTTCTCTAACAAGATCAGAAACTCTATCGCCATCAACTAACACTATAGTTTCATTTGATTCTATATCCTCTGAGCTTGCAAGTGGCATTTTCCCTTTTACATTAAGTTCAGTATGTCTCCAAGCTTTAACATATCCTACATTTTCATTGTCGCAAATATCTATGGATTCTGTGTCCTCTATGCAAACTGAACAAAAACAAGATTCATTTCATCTATCAAATGCAAACCCATTTTGAAAATGTTTTGTTTTAACTGAATGTATTTTTCTTGTCCCAGGTATTGTATTGGCATCATATGGGATTGATCTATTTACATATTCGATTCCAACATACCAAAAAAACCTGCACAAGACAAGAACTTGTTAACTTGAAATCTCTCAAGAAAATGATTGAAGATTGGATATAAATTTGAACACGTTCAAATTTATATCTCCTGTGTACATACATGTAACATTTATATATAGACACACCTGGACACATCCCTTGATGGATTATATTCATGGCTTAGTGCCATGTTGCACCATTCAACAACTTGTTTAGCAGATTCAAATCGATCGACATGAGGGTTCAACTGATACCTTCGAAGTGCTCATTTTATACATGCCCCTGCACTGTCGTGCTCTCCTTTTCCATGACCACTCTCAAAAAAATTCCAACAATGTGTAATGTTTAATTTTTTATGAAGACAACATAAACAATAGAATGATCCTGCAGATTTGAACTGACCCGCACACCCATCGAACCATATCCAATGTCGATCGAATATGATTTTGCCTTCTTTCAATGAATCATAAAATTTACCAAAACAATGTTTTACATAATGTGTGTCGTGTGCTCGATCATCACTTATATAAAAATGATATTCTTTAATAACATGTCGATTTTCATTGGTGCTTTCTATGTTTGGAAGACTCTGTTTAGCATGTCTATATAGAACATGGACAAATATCGTGACTTGATCAGAATGATAATATTTTCTTTGTATTTCTTTTTGTGCAACGGATGTGTAATTCTCTACAAAATCAACTACAAACAAAATTGTCCCTGGTGGAAACACTTCACGGGATTTTTTTAATTGTAAATCTTGCCATAGAGCTCTATGTGAATGCTTGGTGTATTTATAGATTTCTTCCTCAAACTTCTTCAAAAATTCTATCACGCTGATTTTATCTACCTTCAAATCAATCCTTTTGGAAATAACATTTGAAGAATGTGGATTCGTGCTGCTCATATATTCATATCTCTTCCAATTGACTCTTATATTAGAAAATGATTGATCATTCATATCAATATGATACTTTGAATGAAACAAACTTAGATTTCCACAATGATCACATTTATTTCCAACACATTGTTTTTTGTAAAATAAATCATCATCTTCTCTTTTGCATAGAATTTCAGATATTTAAACATGGAATGTGGAAGGAGGAGGTGAACCTGGCAATAAAGGTTTACCAAAATCCAAAAAAGTGTCGTAATACAACTCAAACTCCACATGATAACGACAACAACACGTGTCACGAATAGTGATGGGTCTAACAAACCATGGTTTTTGTTGCACAAATGTATTGATGAAAATTTTAACTTATTTGTGCTCGTCTTTAAACTTATTAAACAACTCTATTTGTGTCATTAGAAATATATGTTGTGTCATTAGAAATATATGTTTTGGATGTTCTTCATATTGATTTCGTGCTATTCTTCGTTGCAACACATCCCTTGTATGTGGTCAAAAACACGAGATTCTTCCAACCAACAATTATGGGCCAATTCTTTAACATTTTCTGCAAGTCTATCTTTGTAGGGTTGTCTATAAATCACTGTCCAACAAGAGAATTCATCATTTACATCTATTTGGAAACGAAGTTTTCTATGTTTCTGCAATGTTTTTCTTGACGTTCCCATCGTTTTTTCCATGTGTCGTGTCAAATGATCTTTTATATTACTAGATGAAACAACTGTTGTTTGTATCTCTGTACGTGCAACACATACATCTTCTTTTCGAGATTTTCCAAAAGCTTTTAATACACCAGTTATATTGTTAAAGACATTCTGTGTCACCTTTTGTATCCTTTGTCGACTTTTGAATACCCAATAATGATGTAGCTTCTTTTAACTTTCTTGACTTCAATAGACAAAGTAAAAGGTGAGCTTGTACTGTTACTGATTCATCTTTGAAAAAAGTATTATACATATTCTTAGTTCGATATCTTATATAATGCTTAGCTTTTTTCTTCCCAAATTTGTCAGTATCAATATTTTCTAATATTTCATCATCAATGTTGATAGATTCTCCTGCATATTTCAATTTAAAGTTTATATTAAAAAACATAACCCGAACAAAAATTCACTAAATTATATATACTTGAGTGTTCATCTTGAATTATCTAAATTTATGTACATACCTATAGGTGATTTGTCTTCTGCTTCAATTTCAGTTTCAACGCCTTCTTCGACGACATTATGAGACAAATCTATTTATTCTTTTTGAAAAACATCAAATTGTAATTACAATCAATTATATTAAATTTACAATATTTTAAATTTGAATTCTATACTTTGAATGCCGTACTTTCTAAATACAATCCCAATGTGTGTCGTTTTCTCGATCATCATATGTGCATACATACCTGGTTGAACTTCTTCTTGTCGAAAATCTCTATTGACATTATCATCGTTTCTTACTTCAATATTTGCATATTCTTGTTTCTTTCTCCGATAAAGCTCTTTCCTTTATTCGATTTGGTGAGTATCATCTCGAGTGCGATCATATTTTCTCTTGCGCAAACTTTTGTTTCCCATGACTTTTATAGTTATCTGTAAAAGATATGTTCAACAAAGACTTCACCTTGAAAAAATGCTCAACATTTATCTTTCAACATATAAATTGTTATTCCAATAAAACTTGAACAAACATCAATTACTTTATTCAACAGAAACCAAAAACATGATTTGAAACTTTGTTTAATTGCTCTAGAAGACCACCATGTATCGATATCGATCCTCCGATTAAGCTTATGGAACAAAGGAAATAAATAAAGAAAGAAAAGAAGACAACTACAATCAGTAATATAAATGCTTTGAAATCCCTATCCCCGAGCTTATATCTGTCTGTCCATCCGATGAATTGTGTTAAATGTGTTCGGCCGAAAGCCTATTTATACAATTTGGCGTGAAATAAAACAA
The DNA here is from genome assembly GCA_032191745.1 of Picea mariana. NCBI lineage: Eukaryota > Viridiplantae > Streptophyta > Pinopsida > Pinales > Pinaceae > Picea > Picea mariana. Next base: position 96,174 of record JASDQU010103963.1, read on the forward strand.
TATGACATGTCTTTTCATTTTTTTCGATTGACATAATTCGCTCAACAGCCTTTCAGCTGAAAGAAGGTTTTTTCGGCCGAAAACCTTGGAAACCATTCAGTTTTGACGGTTTCCGTTAGATTTTAGTCTTTTAGACGAAATATTAGTTTTTCAGTTGACATATTATTTCGGCCGAAAACATGAAATTGGGATTGAAAACAAAAACCAAAGAATTTACCCAAGCTTACCTGAACTTCAGAGGTTACAGACTCCTGCAAATATTGAGAATTTGGTTTCTAAAATGACACCAACATTTCCAAAATTGAATCTACTTTCAATCATATAATTTTTTTTCATTTTCTTTATTTTTATCTAATTTTATTTAATTAAAAAAAAAATCACTACATAATATTTTCAATAGACATTATGATTCGGTGAAATGAGATATCTGTATCTCTAAAAATATACAGTGAAAAATTTGGAAAAAAATATATTCATAATCCTTAAATTGTTCTTTTCAAAAGGGTATATTTAGATTTTAGTTTAAAGTAAAAATTAAGATAGATACAAAGTGTAGAAAAACATGTGCTTAAAATCTACAACATTTTCATCTTGGTCAACTTAAAAAAATTCTAGAAATTATAATATTCATCCGTTAGATTCAAAATTATATTAATAATAAAATAGAGTCTTTGTAGATTGTAGTAGTATATTTCGCTTCTTAAAAACATAAGTTTAATAATAGATACATTGTTGTAGAAATAAGTCTCATTATCATTCCTTTCATGTTTAAGGAACATACTGTTAAACAATTGTCAAATTGACATATCAAATCATGATAAAAGTTTTTTGAAAAATAGTCATTGGAAAGATAACACAATTATTGACAAGTTTTGTTTTTACTTTAAAGTGAAATTTTAAATAAAAAAAAATACTTTTGTATGCCGTAAGTTGAAGAACTTGTGAAAATACAGTTTTTTTTCTCATAAAACAAGCAAAAATGTAACCCATCTTCATGATTTCACCCCTCTATCACCTGTCATGTGTTTTGAATACCCACTGTCAACATACCAACCGTGTTTCTTCTGCTTAGCTTGTAGAGCGACTATGCATTCTTCATTGCTATACTGATCTTGCTTTCTTATCCATGTCATTTTCTGAGGTTCTTGTCTATGACTGTTGTTATTCTGTTGAGGTTATTTAGGAGGGACTGTCATTCTGCAATTTTTGGCCACGTGTCCAAAATTGTTACATTTGTAACATTCCACTTCAGTGCTCAAAGATTCAAACCTGTTGTAAATTTTTCTTTGTGTTTCATTAGGTCTTCTTGAGTAACCCCTTTGTGTATGACTCTCAAAGTTGTTATTGTTCCTGTTGTTAGCTCTGCAATTCACAACTTTATGTCCAAAATTATTACATGCATAACATAAACCAAAAAATATAGTTTGATACTTGGGAGTTGAAGATATTCTGAAAGAAGGTGCTCTTATGAATCCTTCTTCTTCTTGAGGCCTATCTGCCTGTTATTGATTCTAAAATCTGAATCTTCTCGGTGGAGGAGTGTCCCTGTAATCTTCCTATTCCCTTTGATTGTTTATGCATATCTTTTTGGATTTGTTTCTTGCTCTTTTGTTTTGGAGCTTGATCCATTTTATGTCTGATTGTATCCAAGTCCAAACTTTTCAAGATGAGATTTTTGACTTTTGATAATTTCATCCAAAACTTTTGAGCTATTCTGCATATTTTTCTTTTGAATATCCTTTCTTAGTGTGACAATCTCTGCTTCCAAGTTTCCAATGATCTTGTCGTTTTCTTCTAGTTGTTCTTTGAGTGCTTCTTCAATTATTTTATCTTCTTCTATTTGAACCTTCAATCTTGTGATCATTTGTTCTAGTTCTCGAGTGTCTTTTTTCTTGTCTAGTTCTTCTTGTAGTTTCTTGTTTTTCTTCTTTTCTCTCCTGATAACTTCTATGGCACATATTAATTCTTCTCGATAGTAAACTTCTACCTCTTCAATTTCGTCTTCAAGTTCTTCATATCCTTCTTCGACTTCTTTATATTCTTCTTCGGAGTCTTCTTTGTTAGAATCTTTTACTTCCATGAATATAACTCTTCCTGTCTCACTGTCACTGATTTCATCTTCATCCGATGATGAGATGTCTTCTTTGATGCATAAGCTTTTCTTGAAATATTTCTTTTTAGTTCTTTTTCCTTTATATGTGTGTTTTCCTTTTGAGTAACCTTCATCATTTATCTTTTTCTTATGAGGAATTTTTTTAGAAAAATGACCAATACTATCACAATTAAAACAAATTAAAGGAAGATTACCTCTATACCTACCATTGGTTCCCTTGTTCAGTCTTTTGACGAAGTTGGCCACTTCTTCATCATCTTCCGAGACGTCGTTGCTGCTGCTATATTATTCTTGTTACTTTTTCTTTTGCTTTGATCTTTTGGATGCTTTGAAGGCTGCTTCTTTTACATCTGGATTTTCCTGTTCAGTTCTCATTTCATATGCTGTGAATATTCCATGCAGTTCGTCCATGCTTATTGAGTTCAGATCTGATCTTTTTTCTAGTGTTAATATCTTAGGGTTGAATCTCATAGGAAGAGATCTTATTACCTTTTGAACAATTACAGATTCTTCGATTTCTTCTCCCAATCCTATGCTTTCATTCACTGTTTCGTCAACTCTTAAGAAGTAGGCTGCAATATTCTCATCTTCATTCATTTTTAGTTGTTCAAACTAACCTTTGTAAGTTTGAAGTTTTACTGCTTTGACTTTTGTATCTCCTTCATAAATATTTTGAATCTTGTCCCAAATCGCTTTGGCACATTTACAATGTGCAACTTTGGTGAATACTATTTCACTGAGACCATTCAAAAGTGCATTTGTAGCTTTGGAATTATTCTGACCAAGTTTCACTGCTTTGTCATTTGTTGGTGGAACTATTGGTACTATGTATCCATCTACAATTGATTGCCAAATTTCAAACCCCTGTGCTTGTATATATGTCTTCATCCTTATGCTCCAAAAAGCATACTTCTATCCATCAAAGTGTAGTATTCCATTTTTATATGAGTTGGTACTCTCCATGATCTACCTTTCAGTGGTTAAACTGATTTATGAAGGAACTTGCTCTGATACCAATTGTTGGATTACTGAGAGGGGAGGTGAATCAGTAATAGCATAATTATAATCATTTTTCTCCAAATAATCTAAGTGTTATATCAATGTAGAATTATTATCCAATAATAAGAAATAAGAAATGAACAATCACACACAAACACAGTACACCAGTGTTTTACGTGGAAACCCAAATCGGAAGAAAACCATAGAATGCTTTATCTTATATGTCTTGAAGAATTACATTCATTGGAAGCACCAAATTCCTTTGTTTTCCAACTGCAACTAGAAGGAGGCTCCAACCCCCTAGTTTCTCAGGCTACAACCTAAGGGAAGATCCAACTCCCCAATTCTCTGGCTACAACCATAAGGAGGCTACAACCCCCTATGTTCTTCGGCTACAACTGGAAGGTGGCTACAACCACCTGTCCTTGACCCATCCAACCACCCTAAAGTAGAGGTAGAATGATGGAACCACTTCCACAATATCACTGTGAGATATACCACTGTAAACATGTACCAATAAACCTGAACCATGCATCAACCTGTACCTCAACCTGTAATCAACCTGTACCATAAACAAGTGCATCAACCATGCACCAACCTGTACTAAACAATCTGTAATCAACCTGTACCATAAACAAGTGAAACCAACCATGTACCAAGTATGTACCAATCATGTGTCAAGTAATCATCAACTACGACTCATCAATATGTACCAACATCATCAACTATACACTTCATGTATGTGCCAACTCATCAACTACTTGTCTCAACCATGTACCCAACTTGTACCTCAACCAAAAGACCTCATCAATTTCATCATCCAAATATGATTTGTAACTTTGTAATATACCTATTATATATGAACACATACCTGCAAACCTTCCTTGACTTTAACAACAGGAGACTAGCATTTTCATCAAATGTTTCTTTAGTCTCACAAGACTAGTTTTGGATTAGTCAACAACCCTAACTTGAAATAATCATAACTTTGTAACTGTAATGAATAAATATCTGAAACTGATACACAATGTTCTTCAAATTTTTTTATGCAATTCTTCCAGGTTTCACTACTTGGAACCTCTCAGAAAAGGGGTTATGGAAAAAATGACACACCTTGCTCAATTCTGGATTATTCTAGAGAGTGATCTTGTAGAGTGTGCCCCGCATGGAATATTTCTTGATTTGATATGAAACTATTACAAATCACACTACATACTTTAATATAAACAACACATTTTGTGTTACTGAATTTGGATCTATTATGAAGAAGTTATGACATTTTTACTTGAAACACCTGTTTTTTGACTAGTTTCAGGACTAACCACAAACCCTATTTCCCACGGAGTGTAAATCCAAAAATACAATGACCCACAAACTTAATTTTTTATTACAGATACTTGGATATGTTTCTTCAATGGAAAAGCAATGTCATGGTCTGAATCATTCAAGAAAAAAAATTATTGCGAAAATGGTGAGATGACCTGAAAAAACATACCTTAGAAAGCATCATCAAAAGAATTTATCCTTCCTTGAATTTCAGCCTTCTTTTCTTCACTTTCCTCAGAAATTCGGCTTAGATATCCTTTGGTTATCTCAGAAACCTATATGTATTCAATATTCTTAAGTGTGTCTTAAATGAGGGAGCCTTTCCTCTTATTTATACTTTTCAAGTAGCTTCCTTAAAAACATCTTCTAGGTCACTTTGCCCACTTTCCTTATTTTAGGGTTAACCCACTTCTAATTTCTCCATTAAATTTATTATTTAAATAATTTATTTTGTATTCACTTTGAATTATAGTACACTCATCACTTCACTTTATTATTTACCTTCTAAAATCACTTAAACCACTTTGACTACTTTGACCTTTTGGGGCTTCTAGATGACATAAGAGGGTCCTCCAACTTCATAAGGCCATAACTCTCAAACCGTGAGGAGTTATGTGATGTTCCACATACCACCAAAAATGGAATGACAATCACTATCCATCTATGATAGTTTCCTTGACAAATTCACTATCCTTCATCTCATTATTCCACAATTAAGCATGTGTTTTCTTACTCCGCAAAGCATCTTCCCGTGAGGGATTTCACCATAAGGGGACCACTTTGGAGTTCATCCATATTTACTTCTTATCAACCATGAAAAGACAATAATGAGTCATATTTACATCAAACAATCTTGGGTCCATTACCCAAACCTTTGTGTTGCAGGGCTTCTTTAAGGGTTGACATCAATGACAACCAACCTTAATCAACATTTCATTTCATCCCATATTTTTATATTGAAGAGTTAACTTTCCAAGTCCCTTAGATCAATAGACAAATTGTGGAATTATTCTTGAATATTTTTGTTTCTAATTGCATAACCGACTAGCCAAGTTTTCACGTCATCTTCACGATACTCAAGAATGCCATAGAAATTTTCAAATGGCAGTCTTTTATAGATATGAACTTGATCATCAATTGCTTGTTTGGTTWAAAAAAACGAGTTTAATATCAATTTAGGGTCCTACACTTCATTGGTGCTGCTAGCTAGATCTATATCAGTTAGCTTCTTGAATAGTTTGTCTATTTTAGATATGGTTTTGCTTCATTCTTGAACAATACCAATCAGGTTCTTTACCTTTTCTTTCCAACATGTGTTTAGTTGGTCTATTCGATCTAGAGAAGGGATATCCTATTGTCTTCTTCTGGATTCCTTCATACCAGTAACTTCAAAACCAAATGGTAAAACTGCATTGAGATAAAAACCTTGCTCGTTCTTGAGATATGCTTGCAAATACTGATGAAAAGGATGCGCTCTTGTTCCAAAAGAGACCATATTCTTTGACATCTCTCAAGATTCTGTTATTAATTCCATTCTTTTGTTTATATTCTTTTCCACATAGTATCGGGTCGATGTGATAAGGATTTTTGACCATTTTAACTTTGGCGCAAGTGTGGTGGACCCGACCATTGCCAAAGGAGTAGAAAACAGTGGAAGAGGCAATAGAGTTGCCTCAAATTATTTGATTCACGTCTTTAACATGAGGTTCTCCATTTCAAGGCTGCTAATAGAGTTTTATAGAGCATCTCCAGTTGCTCAGTGCATCTTGGACATTTGGGAAGGGCGCATGTTTCATAGGTTGAACTATGAACGAGATGTGCCTTTCTTATTCTTTACATCTCTGTTTTCAATAATCATTTTTTTTGATTCGCTGTAAAAAATAATGCTCTGAAATGCAAAAGACTCTTCTTCGTCCAATGTATCTATGCCAAGTATTTCCATCCCAGGATTGTGAGGAACAGTGATGTCTAGGTGATCTTCGTCAAGGAACAATTTTTCACTGTTAATTTCTAGTTCCATATCTTCGAGGGAGAGATCGTAGATATCAATTTCTCCCCTTGGTCCCTCCTGTTCTTGGACTATTGTTTTCCGTTTTTTTCCAGCGAGAAGCTTGTGACAACTTTCAATTTTTTCGGAGGGATGTTTATTATCTCCTCCTCCGCCTGAAGAACTGCATGTGACTTTTTTACTTGGGTAAGCCATTGGAGTACTACCACAAGATGCTGTGGTCTTGGCTGTGGCAGTCGGGGATTGGGAACTTTTTTCACCCAGGTATTTTCGGTTCTGCTTGTGTGAATCATTGGTACTAGTTTGGATTCCATTCAAGATAGTGTAGGTGAAAGAACTGTTGAAGTGGTTCCTAACTATGAAATCCCGAACTTTCCAAGGCATAGACATGAATTTTCCTTTCCTTTTTTCATGGAAAAAATGCAACCAGTAGATGTACTACCTTGCTATTCTAGCAAAAAACATTGTACCAGATATGTGACATGGAAGGAAGCAAGGATTTTATTTAGACCCAAAAATCCTTATAACATTATAGTTCTCCATTTCTTCTATTGTGTCCTTCTTATGTAGGAAGATTGTCGTCTGGCCAAAGAACCAGGGGAAATACCTTCCAAATATCAATGCTTTAAAAAATGAAACAAAATAATTGAAGACCTTATAAAATAGCTGGAAAGCGTCGTGTCTCCATAATTTCTGGCGTGAGAATGTTAATGGGTCAAATTCAGAGTTCAACTTCCTACACATAGATAGTCTAGGAAATGGATAGCAATTCGGCATGACGAAAATTAAATAAGGTGGCATAAAGAATTTCTTCTGCCTCCTGTATTGCAATAATTGGGAAGAGTTTTGAATGGAATCATCTTGCAGCAATGGAAGCTGGTTTGTTGCTTGACCGTAAAATTTAAAATATACATAATCATCCGAGAGATGCCGGTTTCATTTGATTATCTTGTTGTCCTCATGAAAAGMAATGCAATTTGCCRAAAAAGGTTTTTACATGCATTAACCTGTAATATGGCCATGTCCCAGGGAGTGGGCACTGGGTCCTATAATAAGTTTGGCAAGAATTCTACTTCATTGCGATGATTMTTTAAGAACTACCTGCAATTATCTCCCTTGAAAGTAGGTGTTGGGTCGGGAAGTGTTAACATCTTTCAAAATACTTTAGGCGATAGGGAGATTTGGAAATGGTCACCCATCTGGACAATCCACTGGTTCAGAATATATTTCTCGACGCAACACGTGACCAAGTCCTTAAAGTAAAAAAAATAAAAAATTTGGGGATACAATGTGTTGTTGCAATTTCATATTTCGAGATAACTTTCATTTGGGCAGAAGTGGACGAGTAGTAGTCATAAGCTATGGACCACTGAAAATCATGGTCCTCGTGCCCAAAAATATTCAGGGTATCTCCAAATACATGATGTCGAGCTGCATCCATAAGGTGATGAAAACCTTCCTTTGCTCCTTATTGTATTTAAAATGGACGTTGCAACATCATAATACAATGTCCGGTAAATCTTGTTCAATGTGTTTTAATGGCAGATGTTCTTGACCTTTTTGCCTTTTAATGCCAATCTTTTCAAAGATAATAAAAGAGTCATCAATTTGCATTGGGAAAGAACACGAAGATGGCAGGGAAATCGAGAAACTATTGAAAAGTGGGGAAAACATTGACAACTGTGTAATATACCTAGATTTTGACAAAAGCATGTTTAATCTAGAAGATGATTTGTTGATATTTACTTAAACAAATTTCATATTATTTTATTTTATTGTTGTTCTCTGTGGCCCAAATG
>JASDQU010103963.1:126623-144762 GCA_032191745.1 Picea mariana
TTTTTCCATGAAAAAAGGAAAGGACAATTCATATCTGTGCCTTGGAAAGTCTGGGATTTCATGGTAAGGAACCGATTCAACATTTCTTTCACTTACACTATCCTGAATGGACTCTGAACCAGTACCAAATATTCACACAAGAAGAACTGAAATGACCCGAGTGAAAAAAGTGCCCAATCGCCTACTGCCACAACCAAGACCACATCATCTCATGGCAGTACTCCAACGGCTTACCCAAGTAACAAAGTCAAACATAGTTCTTCGGGCAGAGGAGGAGATAAGAACCCTCCCTTTGAAAAAATTGAAAGTTTTCACAAGCTTCCCGCGGGTAAAAAACGAAAAAAAATAGTCCAAGAACAGGAGGGACCGAGGGGAGAAATTGATATCTATGATCTCTCCCTCAAAGATATGGAACTAGAAATTGACATTGAAAAATTGTTCCTTGGCGACGATCACCTAGACATCACTTCTCCTCACAATCCTGGGATGGAAATACTTGGCATAGATACATCGGATGAAGAAGATTCTTTTGCATTTCAGAGCGTTGTTTTTGATAGCAAATAAAAAAAAATGATTATTGAAAACAAAGATGTAAAGAATAAGAAAGACACATTTCGTTCAGAGTTCAACCTACACAACATGCGCCCTTCCAAGATATCCAAGATGCACCAAGCAACTGGAGATGCTCTAGAAAACTCTATTAGCAGCCTTGAAATGAAGAACCTCATGTTAAAGACGCGAATCAAAGAATTGGAGGAAACTCTAATGCATCTTCCATTGTTTTCTACTCCTTTGGAAATGGTCGGGTCCACCACACTTGCACCAAAGTTAAAAGGATCAACAAGCCTTCTCACATCATCCTGAGACTATGTGGAAAAGAATATAAACAAAATAATGGAATTAATAATAGAAGATTGGGATATGTCAAAGAATATGGTCTCTTTTGGAACAAGAGCGCATGATTTTGATGAGTATCTGGAAGAATATATCAAGAATGAGCAAGGTTTTTATCTCGATGCAGTTTTACCATTTGGTTTTGAAGTTACCGGTATGAAGGAATCTAAAAGAATACAAGGGGATCTCCCTTCCCTAGATCGAATAGACCAACTAAATGCATGCTGGAAAGAAAAGGTAAAGAACTTGATTGGTATTGTTCAAGAATGTAGGCAGACCATATCTAAAAGAGACAAACTATTCAAGAAGATACCTGAGATAGATCTAGCTGGTAGCACCAATGAAGTCTAGGACCCGAAATTGATATTAAACTTGTTTTTTCTAACCAAACAAGAATTTGATGATCAAGTTCATATCTTTAAAAGACAGTCATTTGAAAATTTCTATGGCATTCTTGAATATGGTGAAGATGACGTGAAAACTTGGCTAGTCGATTATGCAATTAGAAACAAAAATATTCAAGAAGCATTGCACAACTTGTCTATTGATTTAAGGGACTTGGAAAGTGAAATCTTCAATATAAAATCTGGCATGAAATGAATGTGGCACCCATGAGGAGCTACATCGAAGAATGGTTGAAAAACGTTGTCGACCAAATTACCAATGAAGGTCAAAGCCGAAGAAGTCCATAAAAGGACATCAACGAAAAAATGACAAGCCATGGCACACCATCATAGTGAGTTTATACTGATTACATTATTTTGTCTTCATCCACTTATTCTAACAAATCTTTAATCCAAATCTGACAATTTTCTCTTTCTTTTTGCCAGGTTTTGCTATTTTCCATCGTCGACTTTCTTATTTATGAAAACTTCATTCTTTTACATCTTTGGTTCATAGTCTGCGGCAGTCCTAATCAGAGTCATTATGGAAAATGCATTTTTATTTCACAGAATATGTACTAAACTATAGTTTTTTTTTGCAAATTCGAAGACAACGTTTTTTTGGGAAATATTCTCAAATGTATTTTGTGACACAGTTTATCTAAATATAAATATTTGGGGTTGTTCTATGTTGATATTCAATGCTTGGTGTTGTTATTTGGAATTTGTATTTTTTCGTAAAATCAACTCATTTCATTTTACATGTTCTTGTTCTATATTGTGCATGTATTGCAACTTCCTATATTTCAAAATATTCTTTGATATACAAAATGTAAATTCATGTATTTTTTTCTTTGTTCCTTGTAGGTATGAGCAAAAAAAATACGAGCCCAAAACACCATTCAAATTCGAACATTGTTTACATTTGGACCACAAATAATCTAGTAAGATACATTAATATGAATACATTTTAAATCAACATAAACAAAATCCCTTTAAACTTGAACCTGACTTTCTCAGGCTCCTGGATTGTCCACATGTTGATCGGTTAGCGGAATATCAAAACCTCATTTCCATGTAACATCCTTGTTTCCCCTAGCTTGTAATTAATCATAAAATAGGATTACCATGCTAAGGCATGTGGACAGTGTAAATTTGTTATTGTTTGAGTTGCCAATAACTGACTGTGGGGGTGAAGCCTTGAAAGTACTAGTTGTTGGCCCTTGGTTATGGAAGCAAGCGAATATTAAGCGAGAAAAGGCAAAATGTGAATTGCGCAGAAGACACAGTGACTGATACTGGGTCGAAGTGAGCAAAAGAGAAGAAAAGATGGAGCAAAGTAAGAGAAAGCAAGTCGTTGGACGAGGAGATCGAGGATGATATATCAACAAGGAAGAGGGATCGTGGACAACTCAAAAAGATAAATAAGATGTCAACAGATGCTTTGAAGCACCGTGAGTGAAGGAAGGAAAGACAGGTTGGTGAAGCACTGAAAACACGGGTCAAGTTGACCTAGGGTTTTAGACACCTAGGGTTTTGGTATCTAGGGTTTTGACACTTAGGTTTTAACCTAAGGTGTTCGAGAGATATTGTAATGTATAAATAAAGGTATAAAGGACCTAGGATGGGGTGGTGCTAAGTTGGTTGAGGTTTCAGTGTTATTGTATGATTGAGTGAGTACTACTATGTGAGAGAGAAGTGTTGAGTGCGAGAGCCTTCAGGTACTGTAAGATCTTTAGCTGGGTGTGAAGATCAACCCTGCAGCTGGGTGCGTAGGGAGGGGAGAGAAAGAGAGAGAAGAAGAGAAGATCTGCTAGCTAAGAATGCAGATAAGAATTGTATGCTTCCATCTTAATATATCATAAATCACAGTTCTATGGACATAGCCCTAGGGAGAGGGTGAACCACATATATATTGTGTTATGTGTGATTGATGTTGTGTTCTCTGTCATTTGATATGCTATTATCATGATATTGTGTTAGATATGAAATGTAACTTGCATAATAGGCTTAAGGAAGACAAAGGATAACTAGGTGGTTATGTGTTGTTGTTGTGAATCCACTCTGCATTTCCTCTGGTTGTAGACACCTATGTCCTGCAACCCCCTATAGCTACTTCGGGTGAGACTGCATTTGCTTTGCAGGTGTTTCCGAAAAGGCCAGTAGTTAGGGCTTGTTGGTGTGCTATTAGAGCTGAACCCTGGGTCTTCCCCTATGCCAATAAATGGTTCTGTTGTCGGGACAGGAATCTTCTTGAGGGAATGTCAAGGTGGTTTCCATCGAAGACAAATATTCAAAAGTGGATAGAATATCAAGAAAAGGACTTCGCTGAAGCCCAGAAAAAGAACCCTAATCTTAGTACAGAGGATTGGTTGGGAAGATATATCTTTACTGATATACACGAGATTTTCTTTGGAGGAATCCATCAGGAGCTATATGAGTGGCTAGCTAGGTTAGCAAATACCTAGTTCGAAGTCAGACCACCTATGGTTTGGACAACAACGTTGATCAAGAAGGTCAAGAGAGTTGATAACATCATGTCAAGAGTAGTAGATCACTGGTTTGATAGCACCATTGGAGGGTATATCACTGAGTTTATTATTGATAGAGTGGAATCGTAGAGCCAAGCAGAGAGATATTTCTTTAAGGGACCTAGAGGAAAAATTTTACATTTTCTGAAGTTGAAGATCAAGATGATATTGCATGAGAAGAACATCTTGAAGATACAGTAATCAGTTAGATCAAAAGAGCTAATGTTCAAAAATTCAGACAGTGACAACGACACAGAGGCTGGACATACACGTAGTGGGAAAGTATTCAGAGAAGTTCACCTTGTGAACATGTTTAAGAAGAACTATGGAGACAAAGGGTTCTATAGTGGAGAAGAGGTAGATCTGACAAATGAAGAGCATTCAAAATCTGCTAGGACAGAGGAACCTCGCCAAGAAGAGCTAGAAACTTCAAGAACTACGTCGAATGTTGAATTAATTACTATTATTCCTCCTATTGCTTCAGCAGCATTAGGTAACCAGATTAACCTAAGTCATCAGAATGCTCAAAGAACTATCGCTAGCAACCCACCACATACTCAGTCAGGAAACCTAGGAAGATCTATGGAAGATGAGATGAGGTTACCCACCCTTAGAGGATATGGATCTGAGGATATTGATCAGCATTGGTTTCTATGTGAAGCTGTGTGGAGTATTAATAATATCACCGACGAATTTGTCAAACGAGATTAGTTCAATACTACCCTAAGAGACCATGCACTGAGTTGGTACATGAAATTCGTCCAAGGAGCTGCACCTAAACCATTGAAATCCATTAAGACTGCAATAATTGCCGAATTCAAGAAAGCTAAATCAGAGTCACAGTACATTAAAGAACTAAAAGAAATCAAGCAAAGAACAACTTAACCTGTGTGGGAATTTGATTAGAGATTTAAGACTTTGACAGGCCATTTGAGTTTTTAGATCCCATATGAGAAAAACAAGGAATGGTTCATTTCTTCCCTCTTGCCACACATCAGAGTTCCTCTGATGCAACAGAAGATTGCTTCACAGGCTGAGGCACTGAAGATCACTATGAAATAAGAATCAGCCCCTATGGGAGAATCCAGCTCAGGTATGAGTTAGCTAACTAGCCTATCACTGCAGGTCAAAGATATGAAGAAATACAAGGGAAAAGATAAAAGAGAAGACATCTGGTGTATCAGATGGAAATCAAAAGGCCATGACAAGGAACATTGTCCCTTATTTCATGAATACTTGGCCTCTAGAGCTTCAATCCCTTTAAAGAAAGTTACCCTACCCTGGTGTGAGGTATGTAGAAATCGACATCGCCCTGGTGAATGTTACTATCTGCAAAAATATGTCCAGACACCCACAAATTTGTATTGCACGTTTTGTAAGTCAGTAAAACATGATGATAGGGATTGTAGGTATTATGATCTCATGCATGAAAGATCGAGGGATATATACAAAATTCAAAGTGAAGTACAACAAGAAGGAAGCATTGCGCACTATAATTCCCCTGGGAGAGGAAACTTCAATCCTCGTGGTGGATTCCGAGGAAGAGGAAGAGGAGGAGGTATGGGTTGAGGTAGAGGACAGATCATCTGTTATAACTGTGCACAACCAGGACACTTGGTAAGGGACTGTCAGAACCCTTGTACCACTTGCAGTTATTGCAACTCATTCGAGCATGTTATTGAGGAATGTCCAACATTGCTAGCTAAGATTCAGGAGAAACAAGAAGGAAACTAGAAAATACAACTAATCAAAGAAGAACCTTGCGAAGCAGATCCCAGATTCGTTGTTATCACACAAGGAGGCACTATTACAGTAGAATACATAATGATCCAAGGAAAGACTACAAAAGAATCAAGAGTTAGGAAAGCTATAGAGAATACACAAGAGTTTGACCCAAGGAAAGAGAAGCAAATATTTGAGGAAGCAAGAAAGAAATTAAGAAGAGATCATGCTTCTTCATCAAAGGTTCAAACATAAGTAAGAGAATATGGAATGCCTCTGGCATTTGATCAGTCTACTTCACCCGGAGATGGAAAAGAGGTGAGTAAACTTATCATCTTCTTGTATACATTTATTGAGTTGATTAAAGATGAAAAATCCATACAAGAACTACAAAAATTGGTCAGACAGTATGAGGTAGGAAGGGTAGATCCTTTGCTGATTAAAGAAGTACATCAACTATCCAAGAAGAGAAGGACAAATAAATAACTACACCTTAATGCTCAGATTGGATAGTATGATATAGACTATGTGGTTCTTGACTTAGGGTCGGAGGTCAATGTCATGATGAAGAAGACCTGGGCACTGATGGGAAAACCTAAGTTTATCTATTCCCCTATTAGGCTTAGGATGGATAATCAGTAAGATGTAAGCCCCTTTGGAAGACTGGAGTGTGTCCCTGTGGACATCGATGGAGTAAGGGCATTTGAAAACTTTGAGGTGATTGAAATAGTTGATGATAGCTTTCCTTACCCTGCGCTGTTAGGAATTGATTGGACTTTCAATAATTCCACTGTGGTTGATTTAAAGAAAAGAAGAATGATGTTTGAAAGAGATGGCCTTAGGTTCATTTCACCTTTGGATCTCGATGAAGGTCATAGATACACAGAATCCATCATAGAATAAGACTGCGCATATGAACTAGAAAACATATACAAATTAATAGCCAAACAACATGATTACATTAATCCTACAGAAGATGGGAATTTGAGCTGGTGAAGTGATAGCGCATGCTCATAGGATTCAAAATAAGCACTGGAGAACTAGCAAAACAAAATGTATGAAGTATATACAAGGATATGTGCTAGATTAACCTGAGAAGTTTGTTGGATCGACACAACAATAAGTAACTTGCCCACCTTTGATGGTCTAAATCACTTAGAAGCATTCTTGTTGGACTTTGAAGAAATTTTACCAATACCAAAAATATTGTTGGAAATGGATGAGGTCCTAAAATCAACTCCAACGAGATGGTGGGGGACACACAAAAACAATATTACAGACTGGGTACAATGTCACACTTTGATGACAACACAATTTTCAGAGCAAGTAAAAGGATGCAAAGTTAGGTACACAGGTCGAAGTTGTCTGAAGGACCATGTGCGAAGTTGCGAGGAAGCCTGGAGCAACATTCCTCAAGAATAGTAGGTACACAAATCCATTAACACACTGGACACAACTCCCATCAACTAGTATCTTCAAGTAGAACTGCGCCTCATCACTGTAGATTGGGAAGGTATGACCCAGAACTTTGTAACTACCTTTTTTTTTGAAAGCTAATATCCTACAGTAGATCAGGCATTACAGGTTGTAAGACAAAAAGTGTTCGAGGAGGCACCTAGCCTCCCTTTGGAGCAAGAAGAGGATGAATGGACTGCACCTCTTTAGAAGTTGCAAGGCTATTACAATATTAATTCCGTTGAAGACGATGATCCTAGGAATGTGAACATCGCAGAAACAAAAGGCCAAAGAGATGTAGAAGGACCAGGAGTTGAACTAGCTTTTGTTGGACAACCAATCAAAATAAAAAAATCAACATTGGAACAAAACAGACACCAAAACTTGCAAATGTTGGAGATTATTGGGATGTTGCCACTATTGATAAGATCACATAATTATTGCATGAATATCAGGACTTGTTTCCAACCAAGTTCATTGATATGAAGGGCATTAAAGTACCCATGGGAGAAATGAGGATCCCTTTGAAACCAGATGCAATGCCAGTAAAACAGAGACCCTATATATTGAACCCTAAATATAAGGAGAAAGTGAATATTGAGCTTGATAGAATGTTGGAAGCAGGAATCATAGAACATGTTGAAGAATCAGAATGGATTAGCCCTATGGTGGTACAAGATAAGAAAAAAGGAGAAATCAGGATCTGTGTGGATCTTAGGAAGATGAATGATGCATGTTTGCATGACCCATTCCCTACACCATTCATTGATGAAGTGCTAGACAATGTAGGAGGACAGGAGGTATATTCTTTTACAGATGGATTTTCAGGATACCATCAGATCCAAATTTCCAAGGAAGACCGCCATAATACCACATTTGCAACAGAATGGGGATCCTACCAGTATAAAGTGATGCCATTCGGATTGAAGAATGCACTAGTCATCTTCTCGAGGGTCATGGTCGAAGCGTTTAAGGAGTTTTTACATAAATTCTTGGAAGCATACTTTGATGATTGGACTATTTTCAGCATTTTGCAAAATTATATTGAATGTTTAAGACTAATGCTGGATAAGTGCAGGCAGTGTCAGATTGCCTTGAACCTAAAAAAGTGCATCTTCTTTTCACCCTTTGGAGTGTTGTTGGGCCATATTGTGTGCAAGCAGTGATTGTTGGTAGATCCATCCAAGATTTCCATTAAAGTCAATCTACCCCCTCCTACTTCAGTCAAAAAATTGCGCATTGCGTTGGGACATACTGCATACTACAGGAAATTCATTAAGAGCTACACCCAGATCACGCACCCATGGATAAGATTCTAAAGAAAGACTGTCAGTTTCATTGGATAGAAGAATGCCAATATATCTTCGACACACTGAAACAAAAAATGGTTACTGCGCCCATTCTGGTTTTTCCAGATTGGAGTAAGGAATTTCACATGCATGTCGATGCATCTTCGATCACATTAGGAGCATTGTTAGCACAACCGGGAGCTAGATACATTGACCACCTGTTAGCCTTTGCTATAAGGAAGCTATCAACAATTGAGATTAACTACACCACCATAGAGCGAGAAGGATTAGCCATGGTGTGTGTGCTGTAGAATTTTCACCACTACTTATTGGGAGGACACTTTAAAATGTTTACTGATCACTTTGCATTGAAATACTTAGTCAACAAGCTGGTGTTCGGGGAGAGAATATGCATATGGCTTCTGTTATTTCAGGAATATGATTTCGAGATCGTGGTTAAGCCAAGAAGAATGAACAAAGGTCCTGACCACTTGTCGAGGTTGGAACATGGAGAAGATCCTACTAGTTTGGAGGATACACTGCCATATGCACAATTGTTGGCCATCAGGAAGGTTGATGATCATTTCGTAGAGATAGTGCAATTCCTATCAAGAGGAATGGAACCTACTGAATATATAATCACTTAGAAGAAACAGTTGGTAGTGCACACTGCAGATTTTTCACTTATGGTTGGACAACTATAAAAGATGGGACCTGATGAGATATTGAGGAGGTGTGTTATGGAAGCAGAGCGACCATTGATCCTCACAGAAGCACATGAAGGCATCGCAGGAGGACACTATGCAGGGAAATCAACAACACAAAAGATTCTTAGGGATAGCCTTTGGTGGCCTACTCTACACAAATATGCTAAGGAATACTATCAGGCCTGTGATGTATGCCAAATAATTGGGAAGCCATTCAGAAAAGATGAGATGCATTTAGCATCGTAGATGACCGTACAAGCACTTGAGAAATGGTCCATCGAATTTGTGGGACCTATCAACCCACCAGGAAAGCGCACATGAGCTAGATACATAATCACTGCGACAGAGTATTTGAACAGATGGGAAGAGGAAAGAGAAGTTAAGGACTGTAGTGCAACTACAACTGCACGCTTCATATTTGATGATATCATAACCAGGTTTGGATGCACAAAGATCCTTATGAGTGATCAAGGCACACATTTTATTAATAATACTGTTGAAGCCTTGACTCAGGAATTTGAAGTTCGCCATCAAAAGAGAACACCCTATCACCCACAATCAAATGGGACAGTTGCAGCATTCAATAAGATCTTGGAGACAACACTAACGAAGATATGTAGCGTGAACAGGGATGATTGGGATTTGAGAGTACTAGCAATATTATGGGCCTATAGAACCAATTGCAAGAAACTGACCATGCAGACCCCCTTTAAATTGGTCTATGGTCTAGAAGCAATTGTACCTATGGAATATTTGGTTCCTAGTCTGAGAATTGTAGCCTTTACAGACATGGATGACACTGGCACTGTGCAAGAGAGGCTTGCACAGTTGGTCAAACTGGAAGAAGATAGATTTATTGTAGGATTTCACCAGTAGGTTCAAAAATAAAGAGAAAAGGCCTACCATGACAAGAACATCAAGAATAAATATTTCAAGCAAGGAGATCTGGTATTGGTATATGATAGTAAGTTGCTGAGGCATCCAGGGAAGTTCAGGATGTATTGGCTTGGGCCATATGAGATTGCCTATGTTATAGAAGGAGGAGTTGTGTAGTTGAAGACTTTGAATGGAGAATGGAAGGAAGGTTTGGTGAATGGAAGCCAGTTGAAATTGTATTATGACAATTAGCTTCCTCAAAATTCTCAGTAAAAGAAAAAGGAAAAGGGTATAGGTACTAGGTGCAATTGAAACTGGGTACCAGACATAGAGAAGACAATATGCACATAGAAGGGAGGGACAGAGAAGAAAGTAAAGGCTGCCCTATCCAGTCTGAAGTTGAAATGAAATAGAAAGTTCAGACCTGAAGTGCCTCGGGATGAGTCACAAGTGAGTGTTGGGGGCCTGTTGGACCTTGGTTATAAAATCAAGTGAATATTAAGGGAGAAAAGGCAAAATGTGAACTGCACGGAAGACGCAATGACTGATACTAGGTCGAAGTGAGAAAAAGGAAAGAAAAGATGGAGTGAAGTAAGAGAAAGAAATTCATTGGACGAAGAGATCAAGGATGATGGATCAGCAAGGAAGAGGGATCGTGGAAAACTCAACAAGCGAAAGAATATGTCAACAGATGCTTTGAAGCAACACAAGTGAAGGAAAGAAAGACAGGCTGGCAAAGCCCTGAAAATGTGGGTCAAGTTGACCTAGGGTTTTGGTATCTAGGGTTTTGACACTTAGGTTTTAACCTAAGGGTGTCTGAGAGCTATTGTAATGTATAAATAAAGGTCTAAAGGACCTGGGATGGGGTGGTGCTAAGTTGGTTGATGTTTTATTGTTATTGTATGATTGAGTGAGTACTACTGTGTGAGAGAGAAGTGTTGAGTGAGAGAGCCTTCTTAGCATTTGAGTGTGAAGATCAACCCTACAGCTGGGTGCATAGGGAGGGGAGAGAAAGAGAGAGAAGAAGAGAAGATATCCTAGGTAAGAATGCAGATAAGAAATATATGCTTCCATCTTAATATATCATAAATAAAAGTTTTGTGGATGTAGCCCTAGGGGGAGGGTGAATCATGTATATCTTGTGTTATGTGTGATTGATGTTGTGTTCTCTTTCATTTGATATGTTTCTATCATGATATTGTGTTAGATCTGAAATGTAACTTGCATAATAGGCTTAAGGAAGATAAAGGATAACTAGGTGTTTATGTGTTGTTGTTGTGAATCCACTCTTCATTTCCTCTGGTTGTAGACACCTGTGTCCTGCAACCCCCTATATCTACTTTGGGTGAGACTGCTTCTGCTTTGTAGGTGTTGCCGAAAGGGCCAGTAGTTAGTGATTTTTGGTGCGCTATTAGAGTTGAACCTTGGGTCTACCCCTATGCCAACACTAGCCATGATATCACTAGAGGAAAGAATGTGAAAACTATAAGAGAGGGCTCATTATATCAAATAACCCCAAATTTCCCTTGATAGGGGTAATAAATATCCTTCGAATCCCAAGGAGAGAAACTAGTTAATGAAGAAAAGAACAATGGTTGAATTATCAACCACTCCCATCAATGGAAGCATGGTCTGACTGTAGAATGTCATCCCGAAGTACCACTGGGTATGATAGACCAAGATGACCTAAGTTCCCTTCTGATAGAAGGAGTAGGATGGGTCAAGAACCATCCTAGGGAAAATATATAAGAAAATTGGTAAGGAGAATGCGAGAGTCATCCAATAGATGAGGAACAGAAGGTTGTGAGCTTGATGTCGAGTGAGCATATGATAAACCTCTCCCAGGGCCATAACAAAGAAGGAAATCTCTGAAAGTTTGTAGAGAACATAACTTGAGCGGAAGATGAAACAGAAAAAGAATCCTTGAGAACTCTGAGAGTTCCATGGTGATATGATCACTTGGCACGAGGGTGGCCAGAGTGCTAAGAATGAATGCCTCTGAGCCTATGGTCGGGTGGAAGGAATAACACCCACAATCAATTAGTTGGCTACCACCTGTAATAGATAAGTAATCACATATCTTGTGTATTTAAGTGGTACTGTGTATTAAAGTTAGATATCCTATGAATGTTTCAGGGATGGATATGTTTTCTTAATGATTTATACTATATCATTTTTGTGTCTTCTTGATTGTGTAATTATGCAAGTAGGAAATTGTATGAATTGGACATGTTTTTATACTCATAAATGCTTGTGTCCTGTGGTGGCTTAAGCCAGAGCCACGAACTACGAGTTCGTTGACTATGGGCATAGTTTCATGTATGCATGTCGACCCTCCTAGTCATTCCAAGTCCCTTGGAGGACAAATTTCATTAAGCTCGGGAGAGGTAGTGTAGATATGCATAGGCTCTCTGCGAGGCAAGCAGAGACCAAGAACCACTTAAGTTCTAGACTTGACGAAGGAGCGCAAGAGTTGTGCAGAAGACCCTTCTAAGTGTTAAGTTCAGGAGAAAGAGCGCAACGCTCTTAAATCTGTCATAATTGACAAAGCTCAGGAAGGATAGTGAGATTCAAGTATCAAAAGGGAATATCCTTTCATTTGGAAGACCAACGGATGAGATATTTCAGGAGGATCCAAGGTCTGTCACGACCGCTAGATTGGAAGAAGGAGCGTAGGCGTTAATGCCTCGACTCCTTCAGTATTCGCAAGATCGAAGAATGTTGGTAATCATCGTGAAGGGTATGGATCCTCTGAAACCCAAAGTCATGATGTGATCCAGACCATATATCTAAGGATCTATAGGGACCCACCTTGACCATCGGATCTGTGAGTTCGTAGTTCACGCGATGGGAGAATCGCGCATTGGTATGACTAAACCTCTGAAACGTGAAGTCGCGATGCGATCTCGACCGTATATACAAGGATCTATCGAGACCCACCTTGACCATCATATCTGTGAGTGCGGAGTTTGCGCGATGGGAGAATCGCGCATTAGTGTGATTAAACTTCTAAAACTCGAAGTTGCAATGTGATCTGGATCGTTGGATCAAGGAAGGTCATGGACCGTCGATCTGACGTGAGCATATTAATGCAAGGAGTATGTGGGAATTCGAAATTCTCTAAGGACCAAGCTCAGAAGAGACTAGCACTTTTCAGAAGCGCAGATGAGGTCCAAGAGGTGAACTTGTTTCAAGTTCGTAAGCTCAGGAGGGAAGCGGAAGTCAAGACCCATACGTAAGGGCTCACAGGAAGTAAACCGAAGGTTGAGACCTTTGAAACATATGAAATATTCCAAGTCAGGGAAGAAAGTGAAATCTCAGGAGGAGGAGCAACAATGACCGTTGGATCGAGCACTGTGAAATATTTTGACCGTTGGGATCCACATCGAAGAGCGCGTAGGAGGAGATCAGATCTGAGCATGAGGACCAACATTCGTTGGATCCAAAGGAAAGTTCACAAGGCCTAACCCTTTCAAAGTGCACAGGAGAGTGGACTTGCGAAGTCCCAAAGTTCAGAATTCAATCAGAACCATCCAACGTTAGGGTTGATATGTGGTGTAAGATCCACAACTTCATAGGTTTGTTGACAAGGAGGAGGAAAAACAACCGAAGTTAATCCTGGTTGTCGGTCACCAGGGGGATATGTGTCAGGAGATCGTGCATTTTGGGTAAAATCTCTCCAGATAAGTGGGTGCATAAGAGTTGAAACTCTTGAATCCCGGAGAGACAGAGAATCGAAGCGCCAAAGTGCCGAAGAGTCGAAGCACCAAAGGGCTGGAGCGTTGAAGGTCCAAAGAGCCGAAGGGTCGAAGGTCTCTGAACTATTAGATATAGAAAGGCACGTGGTGATAGATTGCAAGATTTAGGTAAATTGCATTGAAGTTTTAGTTGAGAATTGAGATTCCTGAACCCTGAAGACCCGAAGTGAATCTGGATCGCCAGATCTAGAGGGACGCGTGGCGATAGATCGTGGACTCCTGAGAAATCTGTTCGAGATTTTTCAGTTGAGATTTGAGACTCCCGAAGTCCAGAGAGATGGAGAGCCAAAGTAAATCTCAACTGTCTGATCATTCAAAGCAGATCTCATAGGTCACATCGTCCAAAGTAAATCTCAAGCGTTGGATCATCCGAGGTGAATCTAGACCGTCTGATCCAGAAGAGACGTGGCATAGATCGGTGGATTTTGGGTAAAGTCCCGAAGTAATTCATAGCCATCAGATCAAGAGGAAAGGTGGCATAAATATGTAGCTTTCGGGTAAAGACCCGAAGCAGGACTCAATCATCCGATTCAAGTGGACACGCAACAAGAATCCTCTTACTTCGAGGAGAAGTGAAGTTTGAGATTTGAGATCTCAGAAGTCCAGAGATCCAAAGGAAATCTAGACTGTTGATTGAGCAAAGGGGCCTTAGGATCATTGATCTAGTTGAAAGGTTAAATCCCCTAAGTAGAGCTAGAGTCGTTGATTGAGAAGGATAGGTGTCCGCAAATCGTCGACTCTGGAAGATTGATGTATGAAAGAAAGGAAAGTTTGAGACTTGAGAATTTCGAAGTCCGGAATTCGAAAACAAATCACAGTCGATGATTTGTAAGAGGTCAGATCTGATCTGTAGCTTTAAAAGGGATAGATATGAGCCATAAATTTAGAGGCACCGTCAATATCGTGAGATACGGTCCCATAGCATTGTGGGGATTGGAGATGTGTGAACTTTAAAAAGTTGAGGGCGGGATGTAATCCAAACCACGGTTTTGAAGAAAGGACACGTGGAGATTTGAGGAGAATTATGGGCTGAAAGGTAGTTTGGTTTCAAACCACTTTTGGTCATGCCTGCAATTGTTTTTTTGCGTGAGATTATTTCCCAAGGTCACCTCAAGAAGGGGCTTATCAGAAAATGGGCTAGTGCCCAAACTCATATATTTCCCAAGCGTGAAGGGAAGGTCGCGGGTACCATTAGACCTGCACCAGGAAGTCAAAAGAGTATGTGTTTAATTACAGAATGATACCATCAGGGTCTCGGAGAGTCATTGGCTTCAAAATCAGATATCCTTTATCAGGAGGTCGGACTGATTCCCCGACTTCCCAAATTAGAAACCATGGATAGAGAATCTGTCCTTTAAGAAAATTGAAATTTTTTATGCCTCACCGTGGGTGTGTTACAAATTGGTATCAGAGCATGGTTACAACACTTGGCCTTCTTGGGCTCATGTACAAGTCATGTAAGGAGGTATTTATATCTGCATTTACTCCTTGATAAGAAGGACTGTAGATTGAACCTGTGATTTTCAGAATTCTTGTTGAATTTCAGCAGAAGAATATCTGTATCCCTTTGTCAAAGTGATAACTACTCTTACCGGAGTAGGGATATGCTAATTAAGATTTATAATAAGACTTGAATGTGGATAGTTGATGTTATAAAAAGATTTTCCTCACCATTTCTATCTTGCACAGAGGACCTTTTTCCATTTCCCTATGCAGACTTATCAACCCCTTTTTGATAAATCCAGAGCCAATATATATATATTTTTCCACATATACGCTCCCTAATTTCTTTGCAAGGTGTGTATACGATTTATTCTTCACTACAGTTCACGTATATCGGGATTTGTGCCAAAAAATACAAAATGAGGTCGGGTTTCCATGTAACGACAAAAGATCTCTGATCTTTGGCCTTCCATATACTGGAAACGTTCTGAATCGACCCTTCAGTTGCATTCTGGAGGTTATAAGAGCACAATTTCGAGCTATGGAAAAGGAGGAGAAAGCATTCAACTTTGAGAGAAAAGTTACTCTGGAGAAATTACTTCATATTGAGTTTGTATCCCTTTGTCCCTCAAGTCTGAACACAATGTTCAACCCCCAAGCTCTTTCCTTATTTTCGAGAGGACCTCATTACCTATTTTCTATGATCTTGCCTTTGGTGGAGGATTGAAGTGGTGGAGACCCAGTTGGAAGGAACTTGGTTTCTTGCTTTCGAACCATGCCGGAACGGAAGTCTGTAATGTTGATACTTTTGTTGATCAATTATTAATAGAAATACTCTTTTCCCATCCTATCGATATCTTGCAAATATATGATTATTATCCATGGGCATGTTTGTAATGTTTATTAATGAATTGTGCTATCCGATGTGCTAACTCATTTTATATATTGTCACTATATATTTGCATCGCTTGTTTGTTGAGAATTTCTTGTAGGTGTAAAGATTTGGGTCAAAGTGCTCAACAATGGAATGACATCAAACGATTGGATCGAGGTAGGTTTCTTCCTCGTATTGCACATTAGTTTATATAGCACATGTTGGAATTGAGTTGATTTCTACAGTCATACCTGTCTGTTGTGGTTTACCCTTGGCCATAGAGATTTTTTCACTTGTAACAGAATTGGGGACTCCACTGGGGAGAGATATTCCTTCTAAGGGTTGAAGTATTTTTCCTTCTTACATTGATTTTTTTCCTTTGTGTTTCTTGTCGTATCACAGTTGGATAGAGTCTGTTCACTCTGGGTCTGAGTTTTTCAGCCTTTTACCCTTGCCTGGCCTTGTTTTAAATCATATACTCCCTTTTTTCCTTGACAACCACGTATACACGCTTTCTATCCCACTACAAGAAGCATATATACACCCTTTTCTCTTGAACAGTCGCATATACCACGTCCCCTTGCTTGCTTTCTTGGTTTAGTGACTGCTGGGTAGGTTTTGAGGATCACTGAGCCTTCTTAGGTCTCTGTGGTGTCTGTTGAGATTATCTGGGATGACAGGAAACCTGTTTGGAGTTGAATTTTTGGGCGGCGTCTTTCTCTTTGTTTTTCGTTTTTGATTTGTCCTTGGTAGTTGGGTTGTCTGATTAGCTGCTTGGTATTCTACTCGAGTGATTTCTTTTATACATAGTAGAAGTTATATATCAAGTCACTTATCAGTCCATGCATTTTCTTTTTAATACATTGAAAATACAAAAAAAAATAGGTATTTTGCATTGGTTGGTATTTTTGTCTTGGAACCTTTATCATTAGCTTATCACATTTAGCGAAAGATTGCATTTTACTTCTGAGTTGCAGAGTTAAAATTGAAGATTGCACTATTTTTATTTAGCATATCATTCACTGAAAAGTTAAAGTTAAGCTTTTAATTATATCTATTTTTATTTTTCATGTAGAGTCATAACACCATGAGTTTCATTTCCATACCTCTTTGAGTAATCACGACCAATAAAATTTACGCTTTAAACTAAAATTGATTAGTAACGATTTTATTATTTAGGGTGCACAAACTAGCCTAAGATTTAGTGCCTTGGAATAGGATTTTGTGAGTAAACTTATCCAAGGCAATTAAATCAACATATGTGTTTGAAACAAGAAGTTGAAAAATCCATTGTTTAATTGGTAATATCAGGAGGCTCCGCTCACACCGGAGTTAAGCACGAGGTCGCATGAAGTTTGTTGAAGGGATAACCCCTGGACACTCACGTAGAGTCAGAGATATTTATGTGGATTTATTCATATTTGGGGATCTTTCTAGTATCCATGCCTCTGTGAGAGGCAGTACTTTCAAGTTTTCGGGCTTTGCTACCTGCCCATACAGTAATACAGACTTACGACTGTTCGCCTGTGCATTGGTTATACAGTGGTTGATTAGTTTCTTGACTTAGGTTTCTCATAGGTTACTTGCAGGGGTTATTGTTCTTGTATCCTTAGTCGGATAGAGGACGGACATCACACAACCTTTATGGAGGATTACCTCTCTATGGGGAGTTGATCGACTAGTTGTTAAGCCCACAAGGGCCCTTATAACTAATTCTATTACCTCCAAAATTTAGTGGGGAGTCTTAGGTCCCTCTTGGATGAGACATACATTCTTTAGCGAGGGAGGTCACTCAACCACTTTAGCCCGTTTGCATGCATATTGGTCGTTTGACATTTTGGTATGCTCTGTGATCATTAGTTGACCATAGGATTTCGTGTTGGGTCTTTGTTATCATGGATAGTGGAGTTCCTTTTACTCCTTCGTTTACTACTACCCCCCCATGACATTCATGGGGGAAAATCCATATGTTTTTCACAATGGTATGAAGAACTACAACGCTCAGTCCACACCTTGGGTCTCTAGCCATTTTTCTGTTGATATGCCTTCCCTTGTGCAGCCCTCTCCCTAGACCACATATATAAATCCTAGCATTAGACCCGGGGGCACCATGGCTTTGATGACTACTTCTTCATTTGATATGAGTCGTGTCCCAGTGGGAGGTTGGAACCTTCCTCCCTACAGATCCAATACTAGCTATGCTCTTT
>JASDQU010103963.1:145111-156505 GCA_032191745.1 Picea mariana
CCTTGGACTCAAATGCCACAATTCACTACCGCCACAAGTCCAGTCATTGCGTGTCATACTGGCATTATATCACCAACCACTGCTAGTCATGTTCAAGATTGGTCGACAACCTCTGCGAGTCATGTTGAAGACCTGTAACCAGCCACTGCAAGTCATGTTGGGGGCACAATTCCAGTCACTGCGTGTCATACTAGCGTTATATCACCAACCTTTGCTAGTCATGTTGGAGATTGGTCGACAACCTCTGTGAGTCATGTTGAAGACCTACAACCAGTCGTTGCAAGTCATGTTGGGGGCACATTTCTGGTCACCGCTAGTCACACTGCACATCCATCACCAACCTCTGCTAGTCATGTTGGGGATTCATCACCAACCTCTGCTATTCATGTTGGGGATCCATCACCAACTTTTGCTAGTCATGTTGGGGATTAATCACCAAACTTTGCTATTCATGTTGGGGATTCATCACCAACCTCTGCTAGTCATGTTGGATATTTTCTACTAGCCTCTGCAAGTCATGCTGGGAGCATGTCACCAGGCACTGCAAGTCATGTTGGGGGCATTCATGTGATTGAGAATCCTAGACGTCTCAGACGTAATCCTAGATTGCTTTGCAGGACTTGTGAAGGAAGTCACCTTACTCGTTTATGTCCTATTACTGTTGGGATACCAGAAGCGTGGGGCTCACCTAAGGTCCCTTCAGGTTCTGAGGCATCTATGGTTTCACAACACTCTGTTCCTTCTTTGGTTGATACAACAATCATGTCGATGCAATCTTCGGCTGACACCTCTTTTCATTTAGGGGTTGATACGTTCTTTGAACTTGTTGTCTCACATCCTGTTCAACCTGTGGTTGTGTCGATGAAATATTCAACCGACACCTCTCCTATGTTCGGGGGTGATGTGTCTCTTGACCTTATTGTCTCGCATCTTTTTCAACCAACGGTCGTGTCGATGCAATCTTCGACCGACAACACTCCTGTTTTTTGGGGTGATACACCTCTTGACCTTGTTATCTCGCATCCTATTCAACCAATGGTTGAGGAAGTGGTCGTATCGATGCAATATTCGATCAACCCCACTCTTCTCTTGGAGAGTGATAAGTCTAAGGAAGCGGTCGTGCTGATGCAATTTTTGGTCAATCCTTCTCTTATGGTTATGGTTCTATACCTTGTATTCCACGTCCTTAGCATTTTTAGTCTTGCACCTTCTAAACAAAAGAGAGTTTTACTCTTCCCAAGTTCTCTCCCTCCAAGTCTTGATGAGGTTCCCTTTGATTGGGATGGTCTTGTGAGGTATCCAATGCCTCTGCCTATGTCTTTTCCAAGAAGAGACATTATCTAATATACCACAAAGACGATACCCTCTGTTAGCACTTTATCCTCCTCGACTTGGAGAGCTTTGGGTTTTCCCAAGCTTATGTCAGTTTCTCATGAGATACTGACATTCTATAGAAGTACAGCACGGGAGCCTTGCCCCCCCCCCCCNACGAGTTTTAGTTAAGCTCTTTTCTAACTCATTATTAAAAATTGAAAATATCCCCGAGTGATTTGTCCATTTCACACTCGTTAAAATTGGATTTGAAAGATCATGAGTCCTAGTTAATCTCTTTTCCGACTCGCTATCAAAAATGGAAAAGATCGTCGAGTGAACTTGTCTTTTTCACACTCGTAAATTGGATTTGAAAAGACGTTTATTTAGCACAAGATTACCCCTTTTTTCACACCAAGTAGACTAAAAGATATAAAAAAAGGACATTTTTTGGCGTTAAATTGTGATTGCATCTCATGCCCTTGCTTGCAGTATTGATCCTTTAGCCGGTTCTTGCTTTGCGTTATAAACCATGGCCCAAGAAGTTTGCATCCTTAACCAAGCAGAGCCTTGCTTATATCCTTCACAATTTGACACCCTATACCCTGGAAGGAACATCACCCTGAGTGTCTATATCCCACATGCATTTCCTTGCATTGAGCATAGGTACGTTCCACTGCTAGAACTAGTTTTTCTTACTTGCGACACTCGTTCCCTCCTCTATATCATAGCATTCACTTGTTATAAAAAAACAAAAAATGAAGGGCGGGAAGGGAGTACCATATTGTAATTGGCAAAAGTCGTGTCGCCTTTGAACATAACACAAATTTATTGATTCCTTGCGTCATCATAATTTTGGGTTTAGCATGGCCTTAGGAAGTTGATCTCGTTACAGAACTTTCTCTACCGACTAGTTAATCTTCCAGTCACTATAGAGAACATTATGGATGCCTCCTGCATCTAGTTGTCAAATCATTAAGTCTATGATGTCGGAGTCCACCGTATGTCTCATGCTCTTGTTCAAAGGAAATCTATCAACCTGTGTCAGCCACTCCTTAGAAATATTGACTTTGCATGTTAGCCATACCCTCAGTTTGTCTCAGAATCACATGATACTTTGGTCTTATGATGCACCCTGGCCCTACTTTCATCATTGGTAGGTCACCTTGAACCCAACAATCGACATTTCATCATGGGTCATTGTCTGGGTAGTTTCCTTTGTGTTTGACGACAAGACATATATTCACACTTTGGGATTCATGCAGTGTCTTAGATGCCATTAGCCTTATTGGTGGTTTCCTCACCTTTGTCAGTAGTTTTCATCATTGGATGTTATTCAGAGGGCATTTTTCATGTACTGATTGCATTTGGCACACATGAAAGATGCACAGGGTCGTTGGTTCATGAATATGTTCTTCGTCCGATCTCCACCAAATAATGAAGCTCCTGCTTTGTTCCTCGTGCTGACTGATGAGAGATGCCTTAATGCTCTCCTTTCAGCGGGTCTCTTTCCATCGACTTCAGCTCATATATTCTGGATATGAGACCTAGAGTTTTATGAGTACCTTGAGGCTTGCAGTCATTAGTGGTAGGCTCTCTCGCCATTGACAGATGGGAATACATCAATGTCTCCTGATCAATGGATCTCTCAAGTGTTCGACACCATCTCCTTTATTCACATTTGTAGAGATGTACTCGGTGCCTTGACACCTACTTTCATCATTGGTAGGTTGTCTCGCGTTTGTTAACGGTATACCTCAATGACCGGTAATCAAACGATGTCTTATCGTGTTCGACCTCGACTCATTTATTCACATCATGTAGACAACACCATTGGCGGATTGTATTGAAGACTTGAAGACATCACTTTGTGGATGCAACTTTCCTAAGATGTTTCTTCCATTTCATTGAACCAGTACCTATTTGACTTCAGCAATCATGGGAGATTAGATTGTACTCCATGGTATACAGATATCTTCAGATTGATTTTAAGACCGGTTTCACTGGGACTTGTTCATGACTATGACAACTATTGGCATATAATCACATTTATACTTGCCTACTCATGGCCATGAACACTTGTTGTTATATTTTCCACATGGATTTGCATTGTATTCTTGGCAACCATGTATGCAAAGTCAGTACATGATGTAATGAGAAATTGAGTTTGTCCAGCTGGTTCTCTACCACTCCACTTTTGGTTTATTTATAATGTATTTCGACCATCACAGATACTCCTCTAATCTCAAACATTAGGGGGCATATGTTATAGCAAGATTTGCCTCACCATTTCTATCTTGCACAGAGGGACTTTTTCCATTTCCTTATGAAGACTTACCAACCCATTTTTGATAAATCCAGAGCCAAAAATATATATTTTTCCACATATACACTCCCTAATTGATTTGCAAGGTGTGTATACGCTTGTTTCTTCACTACAGCTCACGTATATCGGGATTTGTGCCAGAAAATACAAAATGAGGTCGGGTTTCCATGTCACGACAAAATATCTCTGAGCTTTGGCCTTCCATATACTGGAAATGTTCTGACTCGGCCTTTTAGTTGAATTCTGGAGGCTATAAGAGCACAATTTTGAGCTATGGAAAAGGAAGAGAAAGAATTCAACTTTGAGAGAAAAGTTACTCTGGAGAAATTACTTCATATTGAGTCTACATCCCTTTGTCCCTCAAGTTTGAACATAGTGTTCAGCCCCCAATCTCTTTCCTTATTGTCGAGAGGACCTCATTACCTCTTTTCTATGAGCTTTCCTTTGGTGGAGGATTGAAGTGGTGGAGACCCAGTTGGAAGGAACTTGGTTTCTTGGTTTCGAACTGTGCCGACACAGAAGTCTGTAACGTTGATACTTCTGTTAATCAATTATTTGAAGAAATACTCCTTTCCCATCCTATCGATATCTTGCAAATATATGATTATTATCCATGGGCATGTTTGTAATTTTTATTAATGGATTGTGCTATATGATGTGCTAACTCATTTTATATATTTTCACTATATACTTGCATCGCTTGTTTGTTGATAATTTCTTGCAGGTGTAAAGCTTTAGGTCAAAGTGCTCAACGGTGGAACGACATCAAATGATTGGATCGAGGTAGGTTTCTTCCTCGTATTGCACATTATTTTATATATCACATGTTGGAATTGAGTTGATTTCTACAGTCATACCTGTCTGTTGTGGTTTACCCTTGGCCATAGAGAGTTTTTCCCTTGTAAAAGTTGACAGTGATAGGGTTCTGTCAAGAGCAGATGAAGCCCGAAGGATGGATGACCTAGTGTTTGTAACATTTCTTCTAAGCATGGGTAGTTGGAACTTCAGGCATTGATGATGATATATTATATGATGGTTAATACCTTTTTGGGCTTAAAGGAATCTGATAGGATCAGGTAGGATCCCTGGAAGTTATAGTTACTGCTCTATATTAAAATCAGAGTATATAACTCCTCATGACCAGAGAAAAGTGACATGGGTAAAACCCTATGGACACTAAGGCAAGAAGTTTTTCTTGGTATAAGTTGTCACATAAAAAGGAAAGTGACCCTGGTTGGTTATTTCCTTGAGAAAAGGCAACACCAATACGAGATATGACTGTGAGATTAGTCATGTAATTGACTAAAATATCAAACTAAAGGTCACTAATGATGCAATTAAACTATCAATTGAATGCATAAGGTAAAAAGGTGCAAGATATTCCCCTACTTATACACAAATATGTATACATGATCATAAGGATGATTGGAAGATCCTTGGGAAAAGGATATAGAAGCCTGATATGTTCATGTGTGTGAATGACATGGAAAAAGTGCAAGCAATGAGCTAGCATGATGAATACTTATCTGTGCTTAATTATGCTTGAGTGCATGGGTTTAATGAATTATGGATATTCCTAATATGAAGCTTGATAGTAATACCAGTTAGGTATGAATGATATTAAACGTGCAAGTGATACACAGGTATGATGTAAGTTAACAAAACCAGAATATGTATGGATACATAATTTGGGTACATGACAAAGATGCATGTTTATATTCCTTATGGGATATTTTGTAAAATGCTGAAGATAACTCATAGCTGAGGCCATCACAAATAGTGATGGATATGCAATAAGGAAGTTGCATGCTGAAGGAGTTCCCTGTGGAGAAACTGTGTGAAGACTCTGTCAGGAAAACAAAGTCACAACCTTAATGACTGCTGAGAATTATATATATATATATATATATATATATATATACCAGAATACTGGATTTCATTTTGAAAAACATCATGTAATGAATAGAAGACTAATAATGAATCTTGACCATTCTGATAACTAAATGATAACATGCATGATGCATAGGTTCATGATTCATTATGGGCAAAATATTTTTCTATTAAAGCATGTTGATGTATCCTAAGAGTTAGGATGAGCCTAACCCATGGCTGCTCAGGAAAAGAGAAAAAAGATCACAATAAGAATTAGATTGCATAAGTAAAGGGGGAGAAAAGGAGGAACACTTTCCTCACCCTAAGAACCCTAAATTGTTTAACGGAGCCGTAGAATTAAAAGAGCAATTGTGGAAACCGATATAGTTGGTAAAAGGCAAGTAAACCCCCTGAGTATGATTAAATGAATAAATGAGTACGTTTAACTGAATAGGCTTGTTTGGATCCATGATTTAGAAAAGGTAGTGAGGAGGCCTTAGAGAAAACTCGACTAGGCTGAAAATTCCCAGGCAGTGTAAAAAGAGTTGGAATAAGGGGAGAGCCCCCAATTATTTCCTTGTTGAGTAATATGTTTTCTCTTGGATGAGAAATATGGTACACTAATGAAAGTAAAAATGTTTTGACACCATAGTGATAAGGATTGTATTGATGAAGATACAATCGAAATCTTTTTGTGTTGCACTTGTGGAAATATTTGAGGATAATGTGATGAAGTGCATAAAGATATGCTAGGACATTTTGAAGATGTTTTATGAATTCGAATGTTATGATACATTCATTTGGTTTAATATTACAACTAATGTAATTGTGACTATGATGATGCATGCTATGTATAGAAAGGAATTGGAGCTATTGAGGAAGACAATTGCCAATGATGGGAAACCTCAAGTAGAGGATGACCTGGAGAAGGCTACGGTTGAAAGATTGTTGTTAGGGTTGTAAAAGTCCCCAGAAAGCACCGTTGATGAGGTAAAAATTAGAAAGAGGGTGCTAGCAGCCAAGAACCGGTATAAATATATTCATGCCTATGTGGCACAAGGTATGAAGGGATTTGGTAAGAACCCCTTCTGAAATATTTTATTGTCTTAGTGTTATGCATGAACTTTTGAAAGGCAGTTGTATGTCTTGGGTACCCAAGTAAGGTATGATTCAGGAAGGAGAACCTGAATGATGGAGGTATGAACCTCTGGTAGTAAACATTGTTTGTAACCCTTGGAAGAATTCATGAACTGATATGTCATGAATGCATTGACCAATCAAGGAATGCTTAAAGGAATTCATGTGAAACTTTTGAGTTCATGTGTATTGATTTGGGTTTGTGATCAGCCTATAGCAGGCAATATGGTCCTACTGTAAGAATGAAAGAAAATGAATAATCCATATGAGGAAAAGGTTGGTTAAATTCCAACACACCATGGCCAAGAACTGGTCATAAAGTGTGACAAACTTGAAAACAATGCAAGAGTGCATTGGGTATGAATGTGGCCATGAATAATTGGCACATTTGTTAAAATCCTTTGAAATGTTGAATTACATTTTGAAATGGTTGGTATGTTGAAATGAGGCATAGGCAAGGAATGGGATTCCCTTTTTATGTTTATATATATGTGATGAATTGTTAGTATGCATGGTTTTGAATATAGATATATATACATCGATGCATGAGAGACTAACAGTTGTTTGGTTGTGTAAAGAATGAATTGTAGGGAAGAAATGGGTCTTGGATATGGAGGTATTATAATCCCATAAGGAAGACCAATTGCCTACTGAGCCAAACTGCAAGGAATGCTATTTCCTTTTTTAGAAAGTGAATTTGATTGTTAGTATGCACAATTATGAAATTGTTTGTTATGATGTTGTAAAGGTGCAATAAAAATGTATGTGAATGGAAAATCTAACAATTTATTTGGATGATTGAAGTTGAAAGTGTAGGAAGAAAAGGGGTCTTGGATATGGAAGCATTGTAAGCCCATAAGGAAGACCAATTTCCTGCTGAGCTAAACTGCTATGGGAAGGAAAGTCCCATAATTATGAATCTGGTTTCTGTGTGGAACAAATATGGAAATAAAATGTGGAATTGGGAATATGTAGGTGACATATTTACAAGGAAATTCTGAATTTAAAATTTATGATGATGTCTCATGAATTTCTGTATACCTATGATACAGGCGAAAGGAAAATATCTACGAAGAGTGAAGAGACGAGAGACTAAACTATCGGATTCGAGGAAGAACTATGAAAAAGAGTATAAGTTGATCGCATGAAATAGAGACTAACAGTTTGTTTGGCTGTGTAAAGAATGAATTACTGGGAGAAGGAGAGTAACCTTCGTCCATATCTATTATGGTACTGGGAGAAGGAGAGTAATCTCAGTCCCTATCTATTATGGTACCGGGAGAAGGAGAGTAACATTCACCCCTATCTATTATGGTTCCAGGAGAAGGAGATTAACCTTCATCCCTATCTATTACGGTTTCGGGAGAAGGAGAGTAACCTTCATCCCTATCTATTACGATGTCAGGAGAAGGAGCGTAACTTGTGTCCCTAACTTTAGCTGAGTCAGAAGGCTGCCAAGATGTAAAAGCATGAAAAATGGCTATTGCTAAGCCATGAGAACCCCATGGTAAGCCATGATCACCTATAATATGTTTTGTTGAGGTAACACAAGCCGGAGGGACGCCTCAACAGAGAAAGTCTGAGGGACACCTTGACTATAAGACTGGATATAGTCTCTGAAATTATTTTGTGCGAGAAAACCTTGGCAAGGAAAGATGGATCACTCGAGGGACTGTATAGCAGAGAAGGGGATGCCTGAGCCTAGGCCTAGAGGGTGAGCGACCATAAAGAAGAAGAGACCTTAATAGTTCTTGTAGACTATTGATTGGGATCATGCACATGATGGATATTTCTTCCTATGAGAGACAACATTGGTAAGGCAAGATGGATCACCCAAGGGATTGTATAGCAAAGAAGGGGATGCCTGAGCCTGGGCCTAGAGGGTGAGTGACAGCAAGGAAGATAAAACCTTGATATTTCTTGTAAACTATTGATGGGGTTCATGCACCCAATGGATATGTCAAGGAAAAACAATGAGCATGGATAACAAACAACCATGTGGATACAAATCCACAAACTGCGCAGATAATTATTGTGCTAAGATTACAAAAACTTTTCCTAGAAATTTTTATATAATGTTATCACATGAGACTATGATTAATATGCTTGTTGTACAAGAATTATTGAAAGCAGGTGATAGAGATTAAGGGTCTGAAACAGGACCTGACTGAGAAAGAAAGATCAAGATTTATGAAACAACTGAATGGGAAAGACTTGACAGTTGTTTTGAGGAAGAACACTGAGGATGATGTTCCTTTAAGAGGGATGGTATTGTAACATCCATATTTCCCCCAGCTTGTAATTAATCATAAAATAGGATTACCATGCTAAGGCATGTGGACAATGTAAATGTATTATTGTTTGAGTTGTCAATAACTGACTGTGGGGGTGAAGCCTTGAAAGTACTAGCCATGATATCACTAGAGGAAATAATGTGAAAACTATAAGAGAAGGCTCATTATATCAAATAACCCCAAATTTCCCTTGATGGGGGTAATAAATCTCCTTTGAATCCCAAGGAGAGAAACTAGTTAATGAAGAAAGGACCAGTAGTTGAATTATCAACCACTCCCATGAATGGAAGCATGGTATGACTGCAGAATGTTAGCCCGAAGTACCACTGGGTATGACAGACCAAGATGACCCGAGTTACCTTATGACAGAAGGAGTAGGATGGGTCGAGAACCATCATGGGGAAAAGATATAAGAAAATTGGTAAGGAGAATGCGAGAGATCTACAAAATATGAGGAACATAAGACCACAAGCTTGATGCCGAGTGATCATCTGATAAACCTCTCCCAGGGCCATAACAGAGAAGGAAATCTTTGAAAGTTTGCAGAGAACATAACCCGAGCAGAAGATGAAATAGAGAAAGAATCCTTGAGAACTATGAGAGTTTCCTGGTGATATCATGGCTTGGCATGGGGGTGGCCAAAGTGCTAAGAATGAATGCCTCTGAGCCTATGGTCGAGTGGAAGGACGAACACCCACAATCAGTTAGTTGGCTACCACCAGTAATAGATAAGTAATCACATATCTTGTGTATTTAAGTGGTACTGTGAATTAAAGTTAGATATCCTATGAATGTTGTAGGGATAGATATGTTTTCTTAATGATTTATATTGTAACCTTTTTGTGTCTACTTGATTGTGTAATTAGGAAAGTAGGAAATTGTATGAATTGGACATGTTTTTATACTCGTAAATGCTTGTGTCTTGTGGTGGCTTAAGCTAGAGCCACGAACTGTGAGTTCGTCAACCGTGGGAATAGTTTCATGTATGCATGTAATCCCTCCTAGTCATTCTGAGTCCCTAGGAGGATGAAGTTTGTTAAGCTCAGGAGAGGTAGTATAGATATGCACAGGCTCTTTGCAAGGCAAGTAGAGACCAAGAACCACTTAAGTTCTATACTCGAGGAAGGAGCACAAGAGTTGTACAGAAGACCCTTCTAAGTGTTAAGTTCAGGCGAAAGAGCGCAACACTCTTAAATCCTTCATAACTGACGAAGCTCAGGAAGGATAGCGAGATTCAAGTATCAAAAGGGAATATCCTTTCGTTTGGAAGACGAACATACAATATCTTTCGAGAGGATCCAAGGTCTATCGTGACCGCTAGATTGGAAGAAGGACCGCAGGCGTTAACGCCTCAACTCCTTTAGTCTTCACAAGATCGAAAAATGTTGGTAATCATCATGAAGGGGATGGATCCTTCGAAACCCAAAGTCATGATGTGATCTAGACCATAGATCCAAGGATCTATCGGGACCGACCTTGACCATCGAATCTATGAGTTCGGAGTTCGCGTGATGGGAGAATCGAGTGTTGGTGCGACTAAACCTCTGAAACTCGAAGTCACGATGTGATTTGGACCGTAGATCCAAGGATCTATCGGGACCCACCTTGACCGTAGGATCTGTGAGTGCGGAGTTTGCGCGATAGGAGAATCGCGCGTTGGTGTGATTAAACTTCTGAAACCCGAAGTTGCAATGTGATATGGACTGTTGGATCGAGGAAGGTCATGGAATTTCGATCCGAAGTGAGCAAATTAATGCAAGGAGTATGTGGGAATTCGAAATTCCCTAAGGACCAAGCTCAGAAGAGACTAGCTCTTTTAAGAAGCGCATATGAGTTCCAAGGGGAGAACTTGTTTCAAGTTCATAAGATTAGGAGGGAAGCAGAAGTCAAGACCCATACATCAGGGCTCACAGGAAGTAAATCAAAGGTCAATACCTTTGAAACATCTGAAATCTTCCAAGTTAGGGAAGAAAGAGAAAGCTCAGGAGGAGGAGCAACAATGACCATTGGATCGAGCACTGTGAAAGATCTGGACCACTGGGATCCACGTCCAGATAATTAGAAGACCTTGTAGGAGGAGACCAGATCTAGGCTGTCAGATCTAAGCACGAGGACCAACATTCATTGGATCCCAAGGAATGTGCACGAGGCCTAACCCTTTGAAAGTGTTGATTAAGGTTGGTTGTCATTGATGTCAACCCTTGAAGAAAGCCCCATAGCACAAAGGTTGGGTAAGGGACCCACGATTGTTTGATGTAAATATGACTCATTATTGTCTTGTCATGGTTGATAATAAGTATAAATGGATAAACTCCAAAGTGGTCCTCTTATGGTGCAAGCCCTCACGGGAAGACGCTTTGTGGATTGAGTTATCCTAGAATTATGGTTAGAGAACCCATGATTATTTATGGAATAATGAGATGAATGCCAATTAATTTTCCAGTGAAACTATCC
>JASDQU010103963.1:236159-251884 GCA_032191745.1 Picea mariana
CAAGTCACGTCAACCTCTTTATGAAGGCTCAACAAAAAATATTCTATCTGCTATATTGTTGTTGGTGAACTTGAAGGTTTTGAATGGTTTATAAAACACATTCCTCACACAAATACTAAGGTATTTAATTTGTTAATTATTTATGCCTGCATGTTCACAAATACTTAAAAGGTTCAATTTTTCCTATATTGCTATTGTTTTCTAATTTGTAAAGTATGGATGCGATATTGATGATTAATATAGTTTACATTGACTTATTGTTTTGAATTTTGTAGATTGTTAGGTGAATTTCTATTACCAATGTCAAATCATTTGCCACACACATATCGAGAAATATCTGTGATCATGAAAGAAATTGAAATGGAGTATCAAGCTATTGATGCAAGTCCTAATGATCATATCATATACTATGGAAAATATGCATTAGAAAATGAATTCCCACAATGTCAAATAAGTAGATATCGAACCGATAAAACATCAAAGAAGGTGCCTCATAGATTTCTTTGTTATATTCCAATAATTCCATGTTTCCAGTGGTTGTTCAGGTGCCAAAGTATATCATAGTTTATGGATTTCCATGCAAAGAACAAAAGTTGAGACGATGTTCTTCAAATTCCTGTAGATGGTTCTGCATTGAAGTACATCGAAGAAAAGTGGCCAATTTTTAAAGAAGAACCTCATAATGTTAGACTTTCATTGGCAGCTGATGGTGTCAATCCATTTGGAGAGCTTCGTTCTACATACTCAGTGTGGCCTGTTTTTGTTATAAAAAATAACCTTCCTCCTTGGATGCCGATCAAGAGAGAGCACACAATGTTGGCAATTATTGTTCTAAGTATTTAATTACCTTTTATTTGCTTTAAAGTATGACAAAATATTTCATTTCTTTGTTTCGTGCATGATAATTATGTATTATATATATAAAGACATATAGATAAGTATAATTAATCATGTATTTTGAACCAATTAGGTAAGTACCAGGTTAAATATATGAATGCATATATTGATCCTCTTATTGATGAGTTGTTGAATTTATGGGTTGGCGTCACTATGTATGACATCTCTAGACCAACAGGGAAAAAACAATTTCAATTCCATGAAAACTATCATGGAAAATTCATGATACTCCCGAGTTAACACATTTTTGTGGTATATTGTTACTTTCTTTTGTGATTTAATATTATATATATTTATTGAAAGTATCATGCATTATTTTAAATTGTAACTCTAATTCGCTACATTAATTCATATATCTTGTAGGTCTTCAAACAAAGGGTAAATTTGCATGCCCAGTTTGTGGTCCCAGGATAAAATCTTGTCATTCAAGGAGTTTAGGAAAGGAAGTGTTTGATGAGTATAGGCGCTTTCTGCCTAAGAACCATAGTTATTGAACTACAGAGAAAGAAAAATTCAATGGTAAAGAAGAGAATGGAAAAAAACCACGAAGAATGACACCTCACCTATGGAAGTTGGAATATATTAGAAATAGTCAAGGTATGCAAATCATTTATGTATGATATATTATATAAATATTTGGTTAATTTCATTAGTATTAATTTCATTTTGTTTGATTAATTAGTGTTAATTTCATTTTGTTGATGTTTCATGAATGTCGTTAAGGCACAAATGGGCTTCCACGAGGAATGAAAAGTTACCCGATGCAATTCAATAGGTTGCCATACTACGAGCAACTACAAATAGTTCATACGTTTGATACAATGAATATCGGGAAGAACATAACATAATTGTTATGGAAAATATTAGATGGAAGGACTAACAAAGAGAGAATTGGAAAGATTTGTAGTGACATCCAGGAAGCTAATCACGCATTGCAAAGTGTTATTATTAATTCTAATGGTGATGGTCATGAAAAAAATACTAGTCTTCCTTGGTTATTGACGGAGCAACAGAGTAATATTGTAAAAGAGGTCATTCAAAAAATTAGGTTTCCGACGGGGTTTTCGTCGAGCATACAAAATATCTTAACGAAAAAAGGTGATTTTGGTGGGGTTAAAACACATGAATGGCATACATTCATTAAGGTAATTAGTAGGTTATAATATATTTCCTTATTGGTACGCATTTTTTGGAAACAAATAATAATTATTTGTTTTTTGTTACAGAATGTTCTACCTTTATCTCTCCTAGACGACTTTGACAACAACATAAAACAAATTGTTTATGTACTTGGAAAATACATGAGGTAAGTAATGCTTTATATGGAAAATGTACTTCTTATGTGATTTGTAGCGGAACTTATTGGCATATAATGTTTTATCTGCAAATTTATGTTTTCTTTGATATTATTTTATTGCATAATTTGTAGGTGGATTTCATCAAAAGAAATCTATAAATCAGATATAAGGTATTGGAAGAGAGAAATTCCCCAACTAATGTGTCAAATGCAGCAGTATCTACCTCCATCATTTTTCAATGCATAAGAACACTACCTCATACACCAAGTTGAGGAGATTGAATTATGTGGACCAGTACACACAAGGTCAATGTGGATGGTGGAGAGGCAGTTGAAGTCATTGATGGATTTTGTTAGACAAAGAGCACGTCCTAAGGGTTCTATGGTTAAGGGATATATGGTATATCAATGCAAGGTGTATATTAGTCAATATCTACCTAAATTAGCAGAAAAATATGAATGTGCCTCGGATTTGGCATCTTGACTCCATCAAAAAAATTGAAGGGGAGGTCCTATTGGGGAAAGGTAAAATGAGGACTGTGAAAGGTAATTATTAGATGTTGACGTAGATTTAATCTATTACACATTTATTTTTCCAAATTTATTTTATCATACTGATTTTTTATATTTTTTATTCCTGCATATTGAACTATATTAAACTATTCCTTTATTAACAATAGCTAATTAATGATATTAATTTGTTACTTTATCATATAGTTGCTTGAGAGTGGGATGATTTACATTTATACATTGCAAACAACCTTGATTGGATGGATCATTGGATAGAATATTGTGAAGAACACTTCGGTAGGTTATCATGGGAAGGGGTCAATAAGATGATTAAAACAACACATCGTCATCAAGATCAATTTCCTGATTGTACATCAAGGGAAGTTGATTTAGCTTTTGGTTTAAAAGATAAACATGAAAGTAAATTGTTTACCGACATTTTCCTAGTCATTTCCCAATTTTTCAATGTATTTGGTTTGTTTAATTTTTGAAATATAT
Organism: Picea mariana; assembly: GCA_032191745.1. NCBI lineage: Eukaryota > Viridiplantae > Streptophyta > Pinopsida > Pinales > Pinaceae > Picea > Picea mariana. The sequence continues at coordinate 239,362 of JASDQU010103963.1, forward strand.
ATTTACGAAGTCCTATATGACATTTATTAATTGGCAATGTATTTTTTACTTGTTGTCCATGTTGCAGTTGAAACATCACAAGGCTATGTTGGATGATAAGATGAAAAAATCAGATTGTGGGATAACTACAATGTTTAAGGTCACCAATGTTTCCTCTAGAAGTGACAGACATCCGGAAGAAAATTAGAATGGGTACTATGGGAATTTGGAGGATATAATTGAGTGTGATTTTAATTACTTTAAAATAGTTTTGTTTGAGGTGAAATGGTACAGGCTATGGATGCATGAACGTGATCCTGAAAGAACTATTATTGAGCATGATAATGGATTTACCATGGTTAATACAAGGGCATTTGAACTGGGTACAGAGCCTTATGTTCTTCCAAGTCAATGTGAGCAAGTATTTTACTCAGAGGTACTTGGTAAAGTAGGTTGGTTATACGTTGTTAGATATGATCCAAGAGGAAGACAAGTAAAGTATAATCATGTAGCCAAGGATGAATATAATAATGAGGAAGAACATCATGATTATTCAGATCGAGAGCATGTGGTTGTAGTCGATGTGTCAGATGAAGAAGCTGAAGAAGTTGATCATCCAAATGTGGAAGACGTTGATCTAATTGACGATATCGATTAATATATTAGCGAAAATGATGTTGATGATGATGTTGATATGAATGAGCCTTTCACCAATATTGATTATGAACTAGATCCTGATACAAATGTTGAGTTGGATGAAGAAGAAGATGAATGATATTTAATTGTTGAAAAGAATAGGTATGTGTTTATATCTCTTATATGATCTTTATATGTTTTTATTTTGTATAATAGAGTATGTTACATGTTATTTATAATTTCAAATTAGGTATGGGTAAATTGAGAGTGATGTGAGGGGGGGCATAATTAGAGCTTCCATCTTCACGTGGTTTCCCTTGTTTAGTAGATAATGGACTATTCTCGAAACCAATAGGAGCTCTGCACGACTACGCCTAATCATGTACTACTTGACCCCACTTATAATCTAGTGTGGACTGAAATTTGGTAGATGAGAATTCTTGGAACCTCATGAAATTCTTGGAACCAAGGTATGGACTGAATTAGACAACCTCTAGGAGGATAAATCAAAGAAGTTTAATATAACAATGTATGCACCTTGTCACCCCTGGTGCTCCATGTAGATTCTCCTTGAGGACCTCGTAGGCCTTTCTATCTCCACTCTATTGATAGTAAGTGGCTTAGGATTAGAGTTAGAACACTTGAGGCCTACTTAATAATTGGACAATGAAGTATGGCTTCAAAGAAGGAGAAATCAAAGAATCTTAATATAACAATGTATGCACCTTGTCATCCCCGGTGCTCTGTGTATATTCTCCTAGAGGACCTCATAGGTCTTTCTGTCTTCACTCTATTGATAGTAAGTGGATTAGGATCATTAGAGTTAGAACACTTGAGGCCTACTTAATAATTGGACAATGAAGTATGGCTTCAAAGAAGGAGAAATCAAAGAAATTTAATATAACAATGTATTCACCTTGTCACCCCTATTGCTCTATGTAGATTCTCCTAGAGGACCTCGTAGGCATTTCTGTCTCCACTCTATTGATATCCTATATACTGAAACAAACAACCACAAGCAGAGGAGGGAAAGGTTTCATCAGATGCCTTAATTATACGACAATTGTTTCACTGGAAGTATTCCAACTTCAGAAATTGCACATCTCTGGGAGGGTTGAATTTTTTTATAACAATCTCATTGGACACATATGGAAAGCTCCAAGATATTGTACTTAGCTATGGTCTCTCAAAATTTCTTCAAACAACTTCCAACTTCAGGAATTGCACATATCTGGGAGGGTTAAAGATTTTTTCTAACAATCTCATTGGCCACATCTGCTAAGCTCTAGGCTATTGTACTCAGCTCTGGTATCTCAAATTTTCTTCAAACAATTGTTTCTAGAAGAATTCCAGCTTAATTGGGCTTGTAGGACTCAAAGTCCCCGTATCTATATTTGAATAGTTTGGAAAATTCCAATCTTCCATCTCTGCAAACTGTTGTTCTCTTATTATGCCAAGTCTTGGTTTAAACCTGCTAATTGATATTATCCAAGCCACTACAAAATTGAGTCAGTTGACCTTTTTAATATTTCTTCAAACATGCAGAAGGGTATCATAGTTGAGGGCATTTTCAATTTGACCAAGTTTGAATGTATTTTTCCTAGGGGCAATTCTTAAGGGAATGGACAAAAGTGAGGTGAGGTTACGTTTTTAATTGTGTTTTACAACAAATTTACAAATTTATCCAAACACCAGTTGAATGGAAACATTCTTATAATGTTATACCTTTAAACATAAATGGAAAGATTCTTATAATATCATACCTTTAAACATTGTAAGTTTGAGTGGTTATTGAATTTATTCCGAAACTAAATGGAATGGAAAATTCTTGCATTTCTTAGTGAGATATCATTCAATTTCACAAGTATAGGAACACACAAGTTATTGTATAGACTTGAACTTTGGTGGGGTGATAACAATATCCCTCTTTCATCAACGTGACAAGATACCATTGACAAAAATGAAACTTTATTTGACTGGAAAGGTTCCTCACAGGTCTCTAAATTAACCAAATTGACATCTCCAGATGTATCATCTAACAAACCATGCAATCTAAAAATGAGCACAATTCTTGAGAATTTCAATGTGGCTTATTTTCAAAAGAATAACTACCTATCAAGTGATCCTTTACAAAAATTAAATTTGAAATAGCTTGATCGTGTACAACAATGCAACTTGAAATAGAAACATAAGAAAAGAGAAACTCAAGTTCATATCATAGGGATATCTATCAAGTTCTTGATTTTCAAATCTAACAACCAAGTCATGATTGAAGAACTCATATCAGGTTTAAAAGAAACATTACGAAGGGATATAAAAATATCAATAAGAGAATATGTCATCCCTCATGGGAAATGGTGAGTAAAAATATTTTCATTTATCAAGAGATTGTATTAATGATTGAAAATTAGGTATTGATAAGGTTTACATATAATATTGTGTCCATTGGTTAGCTAGTCACATCATAATAACTAGTTCCTCCCGTTCCCATTCTTTAGATGCACATTAGATCGAAGAAGAGGGGGGATGGAAGTTGTTAATAACTAGGATGCTAAGCCAAACGAGATTCTTCATGCACCCTCCTATAAAATTAACCCATCATGATGATACTTTTTGTTGTGCATGCCCTTAATATTATCACGCTTTACAAATCATTCTTTCATGGGGGTTTAGAATCAATGGTACACATATCTAGAAAAGGTGGTCGAAAACATATACCACCTTAGGATAATAACCATATAGTTAATGAGGGAAAGGCCTTAATTTCATTGCAAAAGAGAATGCATCTCATTCCATTAGGTGAATCTAATTCTAATGTGTATTTTACATGAGCTCTCATACTTGAGATCTGCATGAGCTCTCTTACTTGAGATCTAGTTACCCATTTCATTACAATTTCCTACATATATTTTTGCAAGACCATGTTAAATGAAAAAGAGGCTATGTTGGCACAGGGGTAGACCCAGGATTCAATGCTTCAACAATGCACCCAAAAAACCCTAACTACTAGGCCTTTCAACAACACCTGTGAAGCAAATGAAGTCTCACCCGAGGTAGAGGCAGGGGGGGTTGCAAGACTCAGGTGTCTACAACCAAGATGGGAAATAGATATGTGATTACAATAATTAACAAAGCACTTTAAACAACAATATGCATTAGTTCTTGTCTCTCATTCACATCGCAGAGTAAACCCTTATTACAGATCAACGCAGTAACAATAGAGATCAAGCACTTCCAATCACTTAGCACATAACATTAGCTTGGATCTAGCATTCAGTAATCTTTAATACCATTCAACACTAAGAAACAAAATCAGATCCATTTCTCATACACTATAACAACAAGACTAAGCAAATAAACAACATAAATCACATCCCACAAAGCACATCAAGACACATGATATAATTGGTTCACCCCAATGTGGGGCTACATCCACCAACTTCTTATCTTCGTCTTTATTAGTCTTCAATATTATTACATTAACCTTCTCCTATGCACAAAGCCATAGATCTAGACTCCGCAAAGGACAGGAGATTTACGTGCAGCACGCCAAATCCTCCTTCCCAAAACTAGTTCAAGGCATAGATCCTTACATACAACGTTTGTGCACCAAGAAACCTACAAAACGCTTGCACTTAGCTCCAAAAGTCTTAACATAATCTTTCACAAAGCCTCACTTTACACAGTCTGTCTGCACAAAGAAACTTACAATCTCTTGCACTAAGCCAACATTAACACTTTCAATCTATTGAGAACATAGCCAACATCTAGGAAGCTAGACTTATTACATCTCTTAGCTACTTATTTATACATTTACAAAGAGGCATAATCATGGGTAAACCCATGGGTTGAAATTCCTTAACCCATTACATAAACCCTAGTAAACTCTTTTCTTGGTCCACAAGCCCACAAAACAAGCGAGATACCGTGATCTCAGCTCCGCCTGGGCGCTCCATCTTCGACCAGCCTGTTGAAGTCCCAAAAGTGGTCAAACATGACCAATGTTTCCTCAAAACTTAGTAGAGGGCCAACATGCCCCCAACACTCACCTGTGACTCATCCCGAGTCACTCATATCTGGGCAACACTGCTTCAAAGGACTCAAGCTTAGCTCGAGCTACCTCGACTTCGTGCTTCGCCAGATCCTCCTGCTTGGTGAACTCTTGAATCAGTTGTTATGTAATAAGACCTTCCAAGCATTTTTCCACTGTCATGACCATCTTGTCCAACTGCAAGCCTTGTCCTTCATTCTCTTCCAAAATCGTGCAGGCTTCATCCTGCACCAGTTGTAATCTCTGTGTAACCTCCATGAATTTTCTCTGGATGGTAGTAATATTCTATTGAACTGTGCATTGTTCCTGTGATATCTTCATTTTCTCAACTGCAATGAGTGAATTCATCTGTTCTTGCATGGTGGATGGCTATTGTTGCGCCTCCTGGATCTCTGCTTCCAGTTTCCTCAGCTCTGGATCTTCTGCGAGGCATTCGTAGGTCTGCGCACTGTGATTAATTAATTGCTTACATTTTGATGCAAGTTCCATGATCCTTCCAACTGTGCTCCTGTTGATTTCTTCCCTCTAATCGCGCACTTATTGCAGAGTGCTCGGCATTGCTTGAAGCTCTAACTTTGTCACTTTCGCTTGAAGCTGTTGAATGGCCTCAGTGAGATTTCCCACTTGAATATCGGCTGACTCTTATTCCTCCTGTGCCAAGCCTGGCACAAAGCGAAGTTCTTTTGTCACTGCCTCTTTGATCGTAGTCTTCTCTGTGAGAAACTGGTCTTTTTCTATCTATACCTTTGCATTTTCCTCCTCGAGCATCGCCCAAATTTCATCTTTCTCCTTCTGCGCAACTCGAAGTTGCTCTAAGCCCTCCTCCGTTTATTTCTTCAAGGCTTCTGTAGCCCGCTCCTTTTCTTCATGGAGTTGATGAAGTCAAGCCTCTATTGCATCTACTAGCCTTCGTAACTGGGTGGGCTCGTCCCCTAATTCTGTAATCTTCGGCGAAGAAGGCACAGTAGGTACTACGTGGCTCAAATGGATGTCTTGTTGTATCTCCTTCAGATCCTTCTCTATTATTTCAAATAATGTCTCCCATTCTACTCCATGTCTTTGCGAGATATTCTCTGAAGCATCCTCCACGACTATGATGATTAGACCGACATCATCCTCTGTGAGCACATTCTTTGACTGAGGCTTATTGGTGCAGGTCTTCTTTCTTGCTGAGGGTTTATGTAGAGTCACCTTCTTTTTCTTCGATGTTTAGACCTCGGTAGGAGTATCCTTCGGCAATGTAACTTCACCTTTGTCTTGATTTTCTCCTTCTTCCCTTTCTTCTTTGTTCACTTCGCCTCCTCCTCCTCCTCCTACAGGTGCGTCAAGCCTCCTTTCCTCTCAAGCATTTTCCTCCTCATTGTTTCTATGTTCTGCACTTCCTCCTTTTTCTTATTTTGCTTCGTGCTTCTCTGTCCAACATGCTCGACTCGGGTGACCAAGGGGATTCCAATGATGTCGGGGTCGAAGAGTTTTGCATCTTCCACCAGTACAAGGAACTCTGCTGGCCATTCTTTGGTGATCTCCTTTATATCTTCGTCGATCAACTTATAATAGGACTGTAACTCCTCCTTACTTTCATCCATGTGTGCAATGATGTAGATAAAGTGTTGATCTACGTGGAACTTTGCTAGCGGTCTGTATTGGTGCAATGTATTCGGTGTCATGCATGGAAATTCTTCAATAGCATGATTTAGTTGCTGGTAGTAAGCATGGAAGACAATGTTTGAATGCCACTACTTCGACATATCATTTGTATACCACAAGGTGGAGAACCTTGCGGTCAACGACTTCGATGGATCAAATTCTGGAAATGTCACTCCTTCTGGCATCTGCCAAGTGACAAATGTGATCATTACTATTAACCAACTGAAATGTAATTCGTAGCCCTGATCCTGTGCTTCGTGACAGTCCTTCTCCAGCTCGTTGATGAGGTAACTCACCCAGTTCATTTGCATTCCTTCTATGCACTTCCCTACGAGTTCTACTACAAATCCAATGACCTGTGTCAGACAGTTATTTCTTACAAGCTTTCGAGCTATAAGCTAACAAGCTAGGTGCACTATGCCATCCTGGCTGGAGGCTAGCTTGTAGCCTCACTTTCCATTTTCTACATCACCATAATCATCCTTTATTCGCTGTGCTAGGGAGCGATCTGAATCCTTCCCTAGGTAGAAATGATGAGGGTCCGGTCCCTGCATTCTCAGTCCTGTGATCAGGTGGATCAGTTCCAGATCCAAAATGACGTGCCTATCAACCCATAAATATCCTTTGTGATAGCATGAAAGGAGGAGTTTAACGTAGGTGTTAACCTTCTGATGTCGACCAAAGTGAGGGATATTCATTACATTCAGTATCGTTGATTGCGCGAGCTCCTTGATCCACGGCTGGGAGACTATGCATGGCTTCTTCCGAGTCGTCTTCATCAGATACATATGTGGCGCGAGCATCATGTAGTTATTCCTATCTCTCAAGTTAAATTTGTTGTTCTTCAGAGTTGGGATGTGACCTAAATGGGGTCCAACTACATGTATCCCCTTCGGGATGTACACGGTGATCAATGTGTACTCAAATTCATGTGGGATACTGTTGTGGTTAATCGTGACAGCCAAAGCTGGTATGTACTCTGGAAAAACCAATAGGATCTGCTTCGCATTATCTAGATCATCACAGTCCTTGCTTTGCTTCTTAGTAGTACGGCTAGAACGACATCTAGTCGAGGGGGATGCTTGAAATCCTCTAGTTGATGATGCCTGTATTCCTACAGAAATAACTCTCTCAGCCATGAGTTCCACGAGAATCTCCTCCACAAACTTCTCTAACACGCCATGTTCACTAGAAATTCACACTTGTATCCAAATAGATCGGGTAGGTGAACAAACAATAAAGGTAATCAAATAGAAGGCAAGGTCTAGAAATCACAGTGCGATATGCAATCGATTCTCTGTTAGCTTGGATATTCACAGGTGGAAAAAAGTGGCCCCGACGGGTTAAATAAGAAAGCGTTGTAATAGATTCCTCCAATGGGCAGGAATGCCTCAATCAATACGAATCAGTCTGTTATGGCGCAGTATCAACGGTCCAATGACGATATTTCCGTCAATAACTGCATTTCTAGCCATTCTAGAGTGTTATTCTAACGGTCGGGGTGCCTCCAACGATCATATTGCTTCGCCATGGAAAAGTCCCATTCTGCATGGTTCTGCCATTCTAGCGAGGTTCAAATTCTGCAGATCTGTCTCCTGTGAAGTCTTTTCAGGGGCCTCCTGTAGTTTTTCTAGCTTGGCTTTCTTCTTACTGAGCTTTCTTTCCTTCTTTCCTGTGATCTGAGTCTCTGGATTCCTCTTTCCATTCTTATTCTTATCTTTTTCGTAGCATAGTGACTTTGCGCTGTTGATGTTCTTTCAAAGGGTTCAAAAGTAATACTTCTTTTCTTACTAGGTCCTGGGTGGGCATACTTTCTTCTTGCATGGGCGGGTTCTTCAAGTCTTCTTGCGTTCTTTCAACTTTGGCAGCTAGTTCTCTTTACCTTTGTTGCTTCAACTTATCTTCTTGTTATTCTATTAATCACTCTATTCTTTTGGTTATGAGGTCCCTTAGTTATTTATTTTTCTATTATGTGGCTTCCTCCTCTCCTTTCCTTTTGATCTGATCCTTCTCAATCCAAGTCTTTCCTAACAAAAGTGGAAAAGGGGCATTGTTCTCAATAAACTTAATGAATTTAAACTCTTCTTCAGTTGATGTTTCATGACCAATCATAGGTATGTTAGTAACTCTTCCACACAGGGTTATCATCTTTCATTTAAACAAGCCTATCCTTCCCAATGAAGGTATCATAGCCAACTTTCCCAAAATTTCCCAAGTGCTTTCTGGCATAATGTTCACATGTGTTTCTTCATCCAATACACAGTCTATGTTGAAGTCTTCTATTCTTGTGACTATGCGCTATTTTTATTTCAAGATCTCTGACAAACTAAAATCCTTGTGGTCATCCATTACTTCTTTTAACTGTACTAACATAGTCTAAGATTTCTTTGATTCTTTCTCTTTTTGATTTTCTAACATATCCTTAGTCTCTTGACCTTCTTTATAGTTTTCTTGTCTCATGTTCATCTTTTCAACTTTAGCAATCATCCTTGGGAAATATTCAACTTTATGACCAATGGATTTACAACAAAGACAAATAGGACCTGTACCAGGGAATTCCTTAACAAGAGGTCTCGATCTTATGCAATTATAACACAATGTTATTCTTCTATTTCTTTTAAACGAGCCCCAACCTTTCTTGTACTACGCACTGGGATCACAGTGCTGGATCTGCAATATGCAAAAATTCTTTCTAGGTTCCTGCATCGACTTATTAGTCTAAAAATACTTTCTATACATAGGAATAACATATCTTTCTCTATTTCTATCAAATTTATTCAGATCAACTCTTTCTTCTAACTATGCCCTAGCTTTCAGACTAGGAAAAAATCTATCAAACATACCTAGATTCATGCTTTTGAAGAAAAAATTTCCACTTATCTTACATTTACTAGAGAAAAAATCTTTAAGATCTTACCTCTTTTCTTCAGATCCAGTTTCTTTCTTAGCACAGTGCTTCACAAGTTAAGTAGAATATTGCACACTACATCAACAGATCTACACACAGAGCTTTATGTTTTCTTTAGTTCCCAACAATCACAATTTCAAGTCCCGACAATGAAACCATTTGTTGGCACAGGGGCAGACCTAGGGTTCAACGCTTCAACAACGCACCAAAATAACCCTAACTACCAGCCCTTTCGGTAAGACCTGTGAAACAGATGAAGTCTCACCCGAGGTAGAGACAAGGGGGGTTGCAGGACTCAGGTGTATACAACCAAGCCGGGACACAGATCTGTGATTACAATACTTAAGAGAGCACTTTAAACAACAATATGCATTAGTTCTTGTCTCTCATTCACATCGCAGAGTAAACCCTTATTACAGATTAGCATAGTAACAATAGATATCAAGCACTTCCAATCACTTATCACATATCATTAGCTTGGATCTATCATTTAGTTATCTTTAATACCATTCAACACTAAGCAACAACATCAAATCCATTCCTCATACATTATAACAACAACACTAAGAAAATAAACAATATAAATCACATCGCACAAAGCACATCAAGACATAGGATATACGTGGTTCACCCCAGTGTGGGTCTACGTCCACCAACTTCTTCTCTTATTCTTTGTTAGTCTTCAATATTCTTACATTCACCTACTCCTGTGCACAAATCCATAGAGCCAGACTCCGCAGAGGACAAGAGATCTATTTGCAGCATGCCATATCCTCCTTCCCAAAACCAGGTCAAGGCACAAAGCCTTACATACAACGTTTGTGCACCAAGCAACCTACAAAACTCTTGCACTCAGCTCCACAAGTCTTAACATACTCTTGCACAAAGCCTTAATTTACACAGTTTTTTTGTAAAAAGAAACTTACAATCTCTTGCACTAAGCCAACATTAACACTTTCAACCTATTGTGCACATAGCCAACAACTAGGCAACCAGACTTATTACATCACTTAGCTACTTATTTATACTTTTGAAAAGAGGCCTAATCATGGGTAAAACCATGGGCCGACATCCCTTAACCCATTAAATAAACCCTAGTAAACCATTTTCTTGGTCCACAAGCCCACAAAACAAGAAAGATCCAACGATCTCAGCTCTGCTTGGGTGCTCCATCTTCGACCAGCCTGTCAAAGTCCCAAAAGTGGTCAAACATGACCAATGTTTCCTCAAAACTTAGTCGAGGGCCAATAGGCTACCCCAAGAAAGGAGTAGGTTCTAAGTCCCTTCAATACCTATGAATGGTATGATAATTGCTTAGTTTAGTAGGAAATTTCCACCCCAATCAATATGCTAGTTCTCTCGGCTCTAAGAAATTGGAGATTAATAAAATTAATTGTGAGAATATCTATCATGTGCTAGTTGAGTTTGGGGAAAATTTGAAGGACACATAAGAATTGCATGCCCACCAATGAGCTAAATTTAAGGAGAAGGATCTCTCATTATTGAAGAAATTATGTTTTGCAACTAGTTTCCCAATGTTTGAAAATGAGATGAGTAGGGAGGTGGTTTTTAAAAAGAAAGTCTCATGATTCTTGGAGATTATCATGATCAAGGTCCTTAAGTTCAAACCCATTATTTTCATGGAGGAGTAGCTTCAAATTCTTGCAAAATCCAAGATATCCCAAAAGCCAGGAGGGAACTTATTCTCAATCGACTAAGAGAAGCCTTTAGTCTAAAGATATGTTATCTCTCTATCTAGTATAATTTCTTTTAAGTTAGGAAAACGTTGTGTTAAGATGTGTTAATATGTCAATGGGATATTGGTTTTATGGTAAAGTGAGGGGGGTGATATTTCTCTTACTAAATTTCAAATCCTCAATAAACATGTTTTGACCCTCATGGTTTTCTCACCTATGCAAGACAATATGCAATTGGGGCTAGCAACAAGGCCTAAATAAATGGGTTTTTTGATGTGGTTGGGTCTAGGTGTAAGCTCTAAGAATATTTGGAAAAATACATACACCCTATTCATGGATTTTCAATGAAGAGTATTTTTCTATATTGTTGTTTTTCAACCACATTCCATTGTGATACTTCTATACCAAGGGAAGCCTATTTTTAGAAATTTCTATACTAAATTTTCTACATGTAAGAATACATACACCCCACTAGAGGCTTCTCGGCCAAAGGGATCTAGATTACATTCATTATATTACTCCCAAATTGGGGACAAGCCTACTTTGAGAACCATCTATAGTAAATGTTTTAGTCTCATAACACATACAATGCACCCATGATTTCTTAGCTAGAGGAATCTTCTTAGAATGTTGTTATTTTTAATTTAAAAAATAATAATGAAACATTATATATANAAAAAACAAAATATAATAAAACATTAAAAAAAAACAAAAAACAATACATATGCCAAACTCGCGCTCGTGCCCATTCATTACAAACCGATACTGAGGGCCATCCAAGACCGATACTGAGACCTACACGCCGAGATCCGAGACCGAGACCAAGGGCCATACATCGATGCATTCACTACCTAGGTAGAGACCAAGACCGAGACCGATCTGGAGGAAAACCAATCCCGATTTCCGGCCATACATCAATGCATTCACTGCCTAGGTGGATATTGAAACCTAGTTCCATCCGAGAGTAAGACCTACAGTTGTACAGAAGAAGGTAGAGGGTGTTCGCTTCTTAGGTGGAGACCGAGACCAAGATCGAGGGCCATACAAGGGCGTTCACTACCTAGGTGGAGATCAAGACCGAAGGCCATCCGATAATGTCGAGGGCGTTTACTTCCTAGGTGGAGACCAAGGCCAAGGGCCATTCGAGGCCAATACTGAAACCTGCGCGCGAGACTATCGAGGGAAAGGAGGGAATCAAGGGCCATCCTACCCTAACCTAATCGAGGGCGTGAGAATGGTATGTTCTTTAATCTACCCTACCCTTTCTTTTAGAACTGATATCTAGCATTGTTTCATTGATTTGATCCAGGTGACTATTGATAAAAACCCTTGAATAGACAGCGCCCTCAGAATTTCCCATGATTTTACAAAAAAAATTAACCAATGTGCCTTTTAAAAATATAGCTATAAAATCATTCGTATCTTGGTGTATTAGTTGTCCTTGGGACTTAGGTGTAGGTGTGATTGGGATAGACTTGCAGGGCCATCCGAGACCAAGACCGATACTTGCATGCAATACTGTCCCTCAGAATTTCCCATGATTTTACAAAAAAAATTAAAAATGCCTAAAATTAATGCCTAAATTAACTATGTATATATATATAT
>JASDQU010103963.1:270662-282928 GCA_032191745.1 Picea mariana
TGTCCTCTACCCCCCTAACAAGCCTCTCATTGACAATAAAATACCTATGTGGGTAGGACAAGAAGAAGGAGAAGAAACATTTTAGACGACAATTATACCCAAGGAATGAAGTTAAGGTAGTTGGGGGCATAAGTTAGGGCATGTAAAAGTATACGAATCTCATAATTTTAACTCCAGGGCATACATTTAACACTTTTTAATTATTTTTTCGTTTTTGCAAAGGAACATGCAAGTTTCCTTAAGGAAACTCATGGGTAATCCTACGAGATGCAGTAAAACAATTCACGAGCATGTAATAATCTTAGAAGAAAGAAAACTTTGGAGAAATTAAAACTTGCTCAATGATCAATAACTAGCCAACAAGATTCATATGGGTAAAGGTGACCCAAATACATTATAACAATAGGCCAATGACCATCATTTTTGAATCAAATAATATCAAACCAAAACATTTGAGACGAGTTGAGCACTCTAAAAATCACCATGTTGAACTTTCTAATTTCCCAATTCAAAGAGTATGAGATGAATGGTCAATGGGTCACCAAATGATGGGATATTGAGGCACATATTGTAGTTGATATGGCCTTTTTGTGGACTAAAGCCTACAATACTTGTAAAAATAATATGGTGAATATGAAACATCTTGGGTTATGCATATTGAATTTTATGAGTAATTGAGTTGATGAGTTTATGTGATATACGTTGGCTTAATTTTTATTTTTTATGAATTTATGCATGCTTGAGGTTTTGATCTAATGATTAGTACAAGTAGGTCAAAAGGGTGGTCTCCATCAAATTCCACATGAGATAAGAGGGGGATTATTCCCCCTCTCTAATATCTAAGGGACACAAACATTCAAAGAACTCAAGTCACTCAATAAGACATATTCTCATTTGATTTTTTGATTGAGGGAATTTGAATTAAGGAGGGAAATTTCTCCCTTGAAACAAGGATCCTTGATTCTAGGGATCCTAGAGACAAGTTCCCTTCAATCAAGGATTGATTGAAGGGTTAGTTGTGATATTTTATTATAAGTAGGAGATAGGATGAAGTCAAGTATGATCTAGTTTGTCTTTGGAATAATACTTTCATAATTATGATAGTGAATTCAAATTGTAGAGGACACACTGTTGTCATGAGTTAAATTTCTTAATAAGGAGACTACATTTTTGAGAAATTATGGTTTCACCAAGGGTTCATGTAGGTACCTTGAGTAGGTCCCACTCAAGGGAATGAAAATAACTCTATTTTCTATGATATTCTCATTTCTATAGTAGTTTACAAGTTCATGTAGTAGTTTCATGCACGTTATTACAATATTTTTATTTGCTTCATATCATTTTATTTCAAGCCATTTTAATTTTGCAATTTTACTTTCTATGTATTGTATTTTTAGTTCTTTGATTTAATGGTGTCAATTATCTCTGTTAATCTTATTAAATCTGAAATAATCACCAGTTTCCATTATTAGTAGGTTATATGATATCATGTTCCTCACAAAGAATAGTGATACTCACTCCCTTCATCCCCTACTTTTGGCTTAGGACATAGGAGTGTAGTTCACCGGCCTAAGTGAGTGACGATTTAAAGATAAGGGAATAAGATTGAGCATCTTGTCTTCTATTGGATTGAGTTCTACATTATTAGTTTTAGCATCACATCATTTTCTAGTTTCTAGATAATATAGATAAGAAACTTGAATTGGTCCTTTAAATTAACCTAATGTACAAGATGATGAAGAGGTCATTGCACCTATGAAACATTATCTTATTATATTCCAATATATTCATGGAATCAATCATGTAACATCCATCTAAGTCACCCTATAAAATCTCCTACTTCTGATAAGAAAAGGGAGTGAAGGTCATGAGAAAAACCACTTAAAATCATTTTTTTTAAATCTACAGAAGTCATCGCTATAGCAACGTATGTTCGTCGTAAGTATGGAATCTGTGTCGCAAGCCATTGGTGGGTTTTATACTATGCCATAGGACTTTGTCTCTATTTCCATGCACTGTCGTCACTATAGCGACACATTTTCGTGGCAAGAAGGTATACATCTCTTCTTCTTGCCATGAAAATGAGTCCCTATAGCGATGAACGTTCGTGACAAGAAGTTAAATATTTGCTATGGGATTCCATCTTTCCGACATATGTTCATTGATCTAGTTATGATATTTTTTCGCAATTACGACGATGTGAACAAAAAAAATTAACATAAATTATTTAGGACGATGACATGTGGCGGCCTGATTTCATCGTTGTTTCCAAGAATAATCTTAGTGCATGGATATAGCAATGTAAAATGTTCCACGAAAAATATTGTTTGGCTTCGTGGAAAGTACGACGGATATGTGTGGCAATAGCATCGAAAAACCATGGAAAATTTGGTCATATGTAGTAGTGAGAAAACCATAGCTAGGTCATTAAAGTAAGCATACTTCAAGTTGTCGAGCTCGATATACCATTTTGTTCCACCCTCTATAAGAGTTCGTTGAAACTAGCACAATTGAACAGAGTCATCCTTTAACGAGTTGGATGAGCACCATATGTGAAAAGTCATCATGTGATCATCTGGATATTCGCAAGGATTGTCTTAGAACTTAGGGATGTCCAAGGGAAACTTAGTCGACATGGGGGGCCAATGAATATCATGACAGATCGGGTCATTTAGAAGTATCGACAAGTTTGGAAAATGCAGAGTTTCTAGAAAATGTAGTCTTGGTTGTGGCATATTATATGAAAAGAGGGGCCTGGATTTTAGCTGGCACCAGGTTTCCAGGAAAAGTTTGACTGTTGGCCAGGGTTTTGGTAGATACCATGGTGGCCCTATCTAGCGAAAGGGAATTACATCTGATGTTGCATCATTGGTTGATTCCTGAAGTTACATGACAAGGCTTGTGTAGGGATTTCTCCCTATACTGTGTTCCAAGGACCTTGGTTGGGGATGCCCCCAGCCGAACCTCCTGGAATAGGTACTAAACCTTTCCCGGGGTTCCACAGAGTGTGTGAGGGTTTTCCCCCAATCGATATCCCTTGCAAGGGAAACAAGCCCTACCAAGGATTCCTAAGACCTTGCGAGGAGTAAAATCCTATCATCTCTTCCTGTGAAGGAATGAAACCTTGCATAGGTATTTGTTGACTAAAGACATGGTTTCCCCCAGTCGAGAAAGAAGACGAAGTAAAAGCATTGTTTCCAAATGCACTGAAAAAATAAAACGACATTGATCCCATTGAAGTCATGTAGCTTTGAGGTCCAAGGCTCCCTCCACTGAACAAACTATAGTTGGTATTAGGCTTGATCGACTGCTGGAAAGTGCCTCCGAGTGAAGGGGATAGAGGAGGAATGTGACCTCCATTGTAAGGAATGGAGTTGAACAGGGCAGTGGTTTCTGTGATGGTTCCTTGCAAGGGATAATTAGAGCTCCCTATACTCAGACCAACGTTTCTGAATAGACTAGAGTCAAAACCAAGCATCCCATATGAAAAGGGAGCACACGACGCATTTTGAATAGAAGGAACAGTGGTTAAAGTCGTCAAAGTAATTGAGCCACTTCCCAAAGTAGTGGGCATTTGGACAACCGTAGTCCTGATAAGTGGAGGTGGGGGAGGAGGTACAATGCCCCCTCTTGCGACAACCGAGATGGGAGTATGAGGACTCCCTGATGAAGTAGCACTAGTTGCTTCCATCACCGCTCGTCGAGCGAACTTTCATTCAGGTGACGTCACCTCGGGAGGGACTATACAAATTAGAAGCAATGCCTATAAGTCAGTGATCGGAGGATTTTCTGGCCTAAAACCTTTGATCTTGAGGTCAGAAATAATGGACTCCTCTGGTGTAGGAAAGTCTTCTCTCAGAGATGGCTCGGGTGCATTTTCCTGTGGCCTAGTAGCTTTGAATGAGCCCTCTTTATCTAGCCCGTGCCTTAATGGTGTCGGAGGTGGCTCCAAATTAACTGAAGATAGGCCCTAAAGTCTACGCAAACGATGGAGTTGTTTATATTCCACCTTATGAAATGATCAACCGACATCGTAATTTTTAGCTAGTGTGAAACACAAAACACACACTAAAATTTCCTAAAGACAAGTCAAGCAAACAACTGGCTAGTAGGAAGAACAGTTACACCAATTGACACTAGAGAAACTTACCGATGCGAGTGTAACTAAAACATGGAAATACCCTTTGAGTATACTCTGCAAAGAATGATCTAACGTGTTCCCTAAGTACCATAATATACCCTTGTAGTCACCCGTGTAAGTCCCTAAAAGTAGGAAACTAGGTTTCCAGCTCATAGTCAGTCACTAGGAGGGTGCAATCGATATTCAGGCTGATCATAATGAGCAAGATAACAAAGTACGAAGCCTTTCAAGGGTACCGAAGGAATATGGTCTGGAAGAAAACTAAATAAATCGAACGGATTTGATGTTTACAAGGCTCTGTAGTCAAATGTGATCAGTGTGATTCCCAAGAATGACCCTGAATATACAATCCGCACTACGTTCGGTCCAGTTTTAGAGGGGTTATCTCCTCTACCTTTCCTTACGTGACCTTGTGTTTAGCCCCTATGCTAGAGGGGGGTCCCAAATGACTCTTACGACACTAGACTTCTCACACTCCCTATCACAAAATCCTATGTTTTTTTAGACGGTCTTGAAGAGTTTCCTCTCCACACCAAATTCAAGGCCCTAGAGCCTAGACTAGTTGGTGAACCCTACAAACAAAAATTCTAATTATCTTTAAGTATTAAGCATTTATTTTAGTTGGCTTGAATTAATCAAAAGGATATGGACGTGCAACTTGTGGTGTTTGGCAGCGACGAAAGAGAAGAAATACTTTAAATCATTTATGAAAAAGCAAACTAGATACTTCAAAATGAAAGAAATGACTTGTAAATATTTGTGAATGCAAACTTCTCAAAAAAATGTTCCAAGATCCTATAACTGAAAGTTTCCTAAAATAGATTTTCGTTTTATAATGCAAAATTACTAAACTTTCAGGAAAATAGTTAAGAAGGAACTTTGAAAAATAACTCTTTTATTTTTCAAAAAGACAACCTACGCTACAATTACCAAACTAAATGCATAACTGAATGCAATTTTTATTTTATTTTTCGAAATGCTTAAACAAGAAAAACATAAGTAAAATATCTTATTGTTTTTCCAAATCATAAAACAGGATAAAGAGAAAAATAACCCAAGACTAACACAGACCCTAGACCATCTCCGTAAATGCAGGGATTCCCTGAAATCCAGAGGAGGATCTAACGCTTAAAGGCTCACTCTAAACCTTTAAAGAAAACAAAAAAATATGAAGAAACAAGTCAAAATTGAATCTTTAACCCAACCAAAGACCACTAACAGAGACCCTGTAGAGTTGAAGAATGTCGGAGAAGAACAAATCTTATGTCAGGAAAGAGGAAATCTCTTTTTTAAAAAACCTTCTAAACCACAGAGACACGGGTTGTGCACTGTGTAGCCTACGTATGTACGTGGGTTGTATACTGTGAAGAATGCGTATGTATGTGGGTTGAGCAGAAGCAGGGTGCGTACACCTTTAAAAATTTTCAAAAAGAAAAAAAAAAGGCTTGGCAAACTGACTATGCAGGGAAGGCTGGTAGGCACTTGGGAGGTGACCAGAGACCCTAAAATGAATTAGTAAACCTGAAAAACTCAAAATGAAATTGAAAAAACCAATTTATACCAAAATCTCCCACTAAGACCCTAGAGAGACTCCTGAGTGGAGTCATCAATTCTGCTAGCATGGAAAATCCCCCTATACTAGGTCAAGGTACAGGTAGAGCACTGACTTTCCTTTGGTCATTAGGTCAGTAAGTGCACCTTTGGTCCTTGCGGTTGATGTAGACCACTTTCTCCTATAATAGGTTGAGGAATTATTGGTCACTCCCTGTCCTCCTGGAAGAAGCAACCGATTGCTCCATGTCCTCCAGCAAGAAGCAAACGATTGCTCCATTTCCTCCTGCAAGGAGAAACCGATCTCTCCCTAAAAGAATGCAGGGCGCGACTGAGTCTGTTAATCATTTTTTTAGGATTAGTTTCATGAGATGAGATTCAATCACAGATTCTTAGTGGTATAACCTCGAGAAGTTTTTCATCTTGGGCATGGAGATCTTATCCCAAATTCCCTTTGATATTATCTCTAATATCATATAAATAATAAGGGTCTCTCATAGGAAAAGGGAGAAAAAGATAAAGTAAGTTTTGGCTGGCAGATTAATCACGAAGCTTGGGAAAGAAATCTGGTTAAATCTCTATTAGGCTATCAAATTGTGAGTTGTAAATTGCTTGCATTTGATTAATAGAAGATGCACATGACTTTCCCTCTTATTTGTTTGTATATGATTTCCATACTCTTTGGAAATAATTAAGATGTTTGTGTTATATCATTAGATCTATAATCAATCAATACATGACATATTTTATCTTGTGAAAGGAGTTTTCTTGTAACTTCATGTGTGCAGATCCATATTGAAAAGRGAAAAGGACATATTTGACAAAGCAAACAATAAAGGAGYGTGCATGGAAAACTATCAGGTGAACGGGTAAGATCCTTATTCCATTCAMTTATAGATAATTTCTCTATATGATTTGGATCTAGGAAGGTCYAGAGTTTGTATCTCKATTYTGTCTTAGGTCTAGGGAGAGCCTAAGGGAGGTAAMTCCTACARGATGAAAATATCCTACAATAGTGATGAAGAGAATGAGAACATTCTCTTTCTCACAATTGAGGAATTAGGGTGATGAAGAGGATGTCACATGAAATTATACCCTTTCTCGCAATATAGGAATTAGGGTGATAATAAGAAGGACCTAAGGCCCCTTCTCACATTCTTAGTAGGAGTTAAGGTAATGAAGAGGTTTTCCACATGCCTTTCCTCATAGTGTAAGAATAAAGGAGAAGGGGAATATGCCTCTTCTCATAGTCTAGGCATGCAAGTGATGAATATAGAGATAACCTACCCTTTCTCACACTCATTTAATGAGTTAAATGAGGATAAATTATTAATTTACAAACTAACTACATACACTTCTCAATTCCATCTCAAGACAATATTTACGATAATTGTAACATCCCGGTTCTAACCTTTATGAACTATAATGTATTATGTAAATATGACTTAAGTTGGTGAGCTGGTAAAGTATAAAAGGGTCCAGAGGGCCTAGGAAATGTAATACTTCATATACATTAATAAAATACACCACTGGTTGCAAGACCAACAAGGACAAAAGAGATAGGGGCTATGATTCCATGAGAGAGGGGGCTTGAAGGGCTAAGTCTTTTTATTATTATTTTATTTTACCCATAATTGATTTTAGGTAGAAAAGGGGTTACATGAGCTTATTGGGAGGGAGGCCATGTGGCTCTTGTTTTCATGTGATTTAAACATCCCTTGGGGGATGTTTTGGGTCTTCTTCGTCTTCTTTTCCTGGTTCATTTTGTTCCCTTGTTCTTCTTTCCTCTTCACTCACTATTTCTAGTTCATATGCTCTAGGGCTAATCATGGAAATGAATAGTAGTAAGAAAAGAGCCATTGATGAATGGCTGTAATAATTATTGATCATTCCAGGAGGGAATGGATTCCTCTGTGCATGAGCTTGATGGAAGTTCAGATAGAATTGTCCACAACTGCAAGTCCTGAGAGTCCCAGCAGGGAGAATCTTAACCAGAAGCACTGGAGCCTTGGAACGAGATGGAAAACCTGACAGACTGCGTGGCAGAGAACTGGGTCCATTCTCTTGGGGTTGTGTAGGCTAGGTAGAAGAGAGCTGGTGTAATTGGATTGTTGTGAGTGTTGAAAGGCTTGTGATAGCTTGAGTGATGCGAGGACTGTTAGTTATGAGACTGATGACAATTCAGATTGAACTATCCACAATTGAGAAACCTTGGAATTCCAGTAGGGAGATGTCCTAACCAGTATCACTAGAGCCCTGGAGAGAAATGGGACAACCCGATGGACTGCATGGCAGAGAAGGGTGTCTTTTTATTTGGGTGGTGCAGGCTGAGGCGGAAAGAGAGATGGAAATTCGGGTTTTGCTGTGTGGTTGAGAAACCTGAGATCTAGTTAGCCAATTGTTGTGTGTTTTAGATTTGGCCTAGGACTCGTCCTTGTGGATTCATAGCCCTGGCTAGGGGGTGACCTATTGTTGAGAGTAAATGAACAACAATGTATATGGTTGGGAGGAACGTCCTTGGTTTGCAACTAGTTGGTGAACGTTTACTTGTAAAGATAAGTGCTCTATGTGTTTTCTGTGTAATGTTTATTTCCGCTGTGTATTTAATTATTTCTAATATATGTATTTCAATGTGCCTGTCTGCTGTCTATTTTTTGTGCATGGCACGTTGTTTATCTATTGTATGTTGTGGCATGGATCTTGATTAATGCATGTGGTTCTTTCATGCTTGTTTTTAGATTAAATGTTGTTATAATTCAAGATCTGTTCAAACAACTGAGTCTTGGGACTGCAGCGTGCCCCTCCTGCTAGTGGATGGGTGTGTTGCACCCTGTTTAAGTGGTGTATCATGTCCTATGGGTGGCTAGGTATGTTACAGTTTGGTATTAGAGCTTCTGGTTGAAACACCAGGCCTTTATGGGCCAAGTCTGTTGGTCAGAGTCTCGTGGTTGTGATCAATTTATGACCTTGAAGTTGAAAAGCTTAGGAGGGATGGAGTTGCAGAGTCTGCGCAGAAGCTAGAACGTGAGTAGGATCCTTTCGAATTCGGGAGCAATCACCACTGTGGGATCAAGAGAAATCTGAATCGTTAGATCGAAGGGCTGGTGAGTAGGAGTCATCCGATGAAGGAAAAACCAGAACTTGGGAAAGATTAAGTACCAGTCGTCAGATCTAGATTGTTGATCGTCAGTCGTCCATCAAGGCCAAACACGAAGGGTAATACTTTGTAACTTTGCCGCTTCGACAATATTGGTAGGCACGCAAATATTGAATTGTTGAAGGCCGGAGTCCCGAAGTCTCATCCACCGTTATATGGAACGATGGATTTTGGGAGTGTTTAGGACCGTAAGATCTAGGAAGTATTCGAGAGTATGGGGGTCGTCTAGAGTGAGAAACCCCGAAGGCAAAGCCAGAGTTAATTGCAGTTGTTGGATGTGGGAGGATTTTGAGTCGTCGATTTTAGTTCGACGTTCGACTATATAGGAGGTTGCAGATGTTGGACTCAGGAAACTTCCGAAGCCTATAGTATCTAATTTGATTGATGACATGGCTTATACCACGTGGCAGAGGTGCCATGTGGGGACACGTGTCTTTCGGTTTTGGTATCTTTTGGACCCCAATTTGTTTGTTTTTTTATGACACATGGCACACGTGCCATGGGTCCACATCAACTTGGGTGACGTTAGCATGTCATGTCATATCCAGAAGTATGTGACTCCGGGGGTTTCCAAGTTTCTACAAGTGAAAAATGTCGAAGCCCGAATTCACGAAGGCACATAGGCCATCAATCTAAGATCCCTTTGGGACCTTTCTCAACCATTAGATCAAGAAATGGAAGAATGGCGTAAGCACTTTGACATATATCACTTTGGGGAGTTGAGTGACTCGATATTTGAAATGTCCCAGAGTCCCAGAGTAGCGAATTCATGTGGTTCGTTGATCTAATACCCTCTGGGCGTTCTTGTGACCGTTGGATCCATCAAAGGGAGAAGAGGTAAGTAATTTGGAGGATTGCCACTATGGGTAAGTGGAAGACTTGGGAATGGAAATACCTTATAGCACCAAATTTCCGAATTGGTTGAGCTTCATCTGTCTCAACGCCTGATTAAGTCATATCTGTGAATCTCGTTGAAGCGTCCAGATCAGGGTAGGACCATCCATTCAGGGGGAGATTAAATCTCGACCATCTATTTTTTCTAGTGGAGTTATTAAAGGCTTCGACAAAGTGCAATTTCAGGGGAAAAAAAAAGTTGACAGGGGAAAACAGTCGAAGGACGAAGTCTGGAGGACTTGGTCCCAGCGCTAGTCTCATGTTAAGGTAAAACGGGCCTGGAATTAAACCAACCCACGGACTTGGTGTTCTTGCAAGCTCCTGTGTAGAAAAACACATAGAAGGGCGTTAAAGGGTGACTAAGCCCGTAGTTTCAAGTTGTGGTCACATGGAACTTGGTTTGAACGAAGCACCTTTGCATTTCTCTATTTTCTATATCGGCTAAGGGGGATGAAAGTGGTTTTTCAGGGAGCCCTAAATTTCATCTCTGATATCCGATTGGGGCAAGAGTACAGTCCTTGGAAATCTTATTAAGAGGATTTAGAGGAAAATAATAGGCATCTGTTATAATAGGAAAATAGATATAATTTTCTTCATAAATTAAATAGAAAAGGTAACTGTAAATTTAATTGACGATTTTGTATAATATGTATAATTCTAACTAGATGATTGCTTGCAGGTTTGTTAGGATTAGAGGTATAACCAGATCAATTCAATAATAGGACCAAATATTAGAGTCATGTAAGCATGACAAAGCTTACATAAGTTGGATAAGGTACTACAAAAGAAAGAATCCTCACATAGGATATGAAGTTAGCAGGTTAAAAATGTCATTGAAGGGCGTAGAATGAAAGAAAAAAAAGAAAAGTAAGGCTCCATAGCTTTGAAGTTAGAAATGTGTAGGAATTTGCAACGCTTAAGTGTGAAAGAAATCCACTTTTGATATCAGAGTTCGTAGTGGAAGCATGATGCCAATGCAGAGGAATTGGAATGCTCTCTCACTTGAAAAGTGTCACTGAATGACAATGGAATTCCATTGGGGAATGGTATTAAGTGTGAAAGGTGTGGTTTGACAGGGAAATGTTACTGAAGTAACCTAATGAAGAACTAGGAGTAAGAGTATTTAATTCAAGAATGTTGTAGTAGAGCGATGGAATGTTTGAGCTACTTCATTCCAGGGTACTGGAATGTCTCATAAAGGTAATTTGGGCATGACTACCCAAGGGGAGTTGTTTCAATTTGAGTACACTGGTTGGATTGCAGAATGACCAAGTGGAACTTGGCTAGAAAGTGTTCAGACTAGGGAATTATAGTGCACATGAGAAGAATGGCAGCACACAAGGAAACAAGGATTTGAATGAGTTCAAGGACAACCAACTACAACATAAATAGATAAATAAATAAGTGAATTGAAATAGAAATGCACTAGAGTGCATGAGGCATACACTGGAGTTAAAATGCATATGCATTAGTAGGCATGATGACAGTAAATTCTTGGTTCATATAAATGTGTAATTTTGCATATGTACATGCTTGGATATGCATATAACATGCCGGTGAACTTAGAATAGTATATTATTATGAAATAATGTTTGAGTATGACTAATGATGGATTATGTATTCATGAAAATTGATATAGCAGGGTTAAATATGTGGTTGTTGCTATTTATTGTGAATTCTATCTAGGTGAAGGTCCATGAGGGTGGTAGGAATGGTGATCAAAATGATGAAGAAGGAAGTATATGAGCCTCTACAAATATCAGTTGGTCAAATAACAAAAAGTAGGTTGATAACAACCAGACAGGTACGCATTTAGTTTATGTTGATGCATACATGTTGAAGGGGATTGAGGTAAGAAGAATTCCCTCATCTAATTTCAATATTTAAATTGATATGTAATGGCCAAAGGCCTCGAGTATGTAAATGTTGTTGATGCTAGAATACATTTAGATAAATGTCAGTTGCATATTATGTTATGATTGTTTATGGGATCATAAGTAGGTTAATTCAGGAGACATACTCCTTCTATAACAATGAGTATCCATAGAGCTAGTCATGTGTGAGACCATAATATGGTTGGATATGGAAGGGATATAATGCTATGTGAGTGCTCAATGGTATCTACTGTATATCTGATGTTTGGATTGCAACCTCTTTGCCAATCCTGAAGAGCACTTAAGAATTATATTCTTGGTGTTGTGTTTGGGTGGAAATGGAAGGTAACCAAATAGTTAGGCAAGAAGTAGCAAGTGTGTGGATGATGTGTTGAGTTGTTGGCCAGACCTTCCAACTCATCGTGGTGGAATGCATGACATAGTTATGTGGTATTATGTAGTCAATGCATGGATGCATTATGTAGATGTGGCCATGGGTATTGGCACATTGATTGTTATCTTATTAACTGTTGAATTATGAAAATTTTGTGTGACTGATAATACATGTGTATGTAATGATGAGTTCATTCCAATTGATAGTTGGATTAATAGAAGTTATTGAATTGTAGTTGTAAACAATTCTGAGAGC
>JASDQU010103963.1:289587-301341 GCA_032191745.1 Picea mariana
AATGTAATACTTCATATACATTAATAAAATACACCACTGGTTGCAAGACCAACAAGGACAAAAGAGATAGGGGCTATGATTCCATGAGAGAGGGGGCTTGAAGGGCTAAGTCTTTTTATTATTATTTTATTTTACCCATAATTGATTTTAGGTAGAAAAGGGGTTACATGAGCTTCTTGGGAGGGAGGCCATGTGGCTCTTGTTTTCATGTGATTTAAACATCCCTTGGGGGATGTTTTGGGTCTTCTTCGTCTTCTTTTCCTAGTTCATTTTGTTCCCTTGTTCTTCTTTCCTCTTCACTCACTATTGCTAGTTCATATGCTCTAGGGCTAATCATGGAAATGAATAGTAGTAAGAAAAGAGCCATTGATGAATGGCTGTAATAATTATTGATCATTCTAGGAGGGAATGGATTCCTCTGTGCATGAGCTTGATGGCAGTTCAGATAGAATTGTCCACAGCTGCAAGTTCTGAGAGTCCCAGCAGGGAGATTCTTAACCAAAAGCACTGGAGCCTTGGAAGGAGATGGAAAACCTGTCAGACTGCGTGGTAGAGAGCTAGGTCCATTCTCTTGGGGTTGTGTAGGCTGGGTAGAAGAGAGCTGGTGTAATTGGTTGTTGTGAGTGTTGAAAGGCCTGTGATAGCTTGAGTGTTGCGAGGACTGTTAGTTATGAGACTGATGACAGTTCAGATTAAACTGTCCACAACTGAGAAACCTTGGAGTTCCAGTAGGGAGATTTCCTAACCAGTATCACTGGAGCCCTGGAGAGAAATGGGACAACCCGAGGGACTGCATGGTAGAGAAGGGTGTCTTTTTCTTTGGGTGGTGCAGGCTGAGGCGGAAAGAGAGCTGGAAATTCGAGTTTTGCTGTGTGGTTGGGAAACCTGAGAGATAGTTAGCCAATTGTTGTGTGTTTTAGATTTGGCCTAGGACCCGTCCTTGTGGATTCATAGCCCTGGCTAGGGGGTGACCTATTGTTGAGAGTAAATGAGCAACAATGTCTATGGTTGGGAGGAACGTCCTTGGTTTGCAACTAGTTGGTGAACGTTTACTTGCAAAGATAAGTGCTCTATGTGTTTTTTGTGTAATGTTTATTTCCGCTGTGTATTTAATTATTTCTAATATATGTATTTCAATGTGCCTATCTGCTGTCTATTTGTTGTGCATGGCACGTTGGTTATCTATTGTATGTTGTGGCATGGATCTTGATTAATGCATGTGGTTCTTTCATGCTTGTTTTTAGATTAAATGTTGTTATAATTCAAGATTTGTTCAAACAACTGAGTCTTGGGACTGCAGTGTGCCCCTCCTACTGGTGGATGGGTGTGTTGCACCCTGTTTAAGTGGTGTATCCCATCCTATGGGTGGCTAGGTATGTTATAGTTTGGTATTAGAGCTTTTGGTTGAAACACCAGGCCTTTATGGGCCAAGTATGTTGGTCAGAGTCTCGTGGTTGTGATCGATTTATGACCTTGAAGTTGAAAAGCTTAGGAGGAATGGAGTTGCAGAGTCTGCGCAGAAGCTAGAACGTGAGTAGGATCCTTTCGAATTCGGGAGCAATCACCACTGTGGGATCAAGAGAGATATGGATCGTTAGATCGAAGGGCTGGTGAGTAGGAGTCATCCGATGAAGGAAAAACTAGAACTTGGGAAAGATTAAGTACCAGTCGTCAGATCTAGATTGTTGATCATCAGTTGTCGATCAAGGCCAAGCACGAAGGGTAATACTTTGTAACTTCGCCGCTTCGACGATATTGGTAGGCACACAAATATTGAATTTTCGAAGGCCAGAGTCCCGAAGTCTCATCGACCATTATATGGAACGATGGATTTTGGGAGTGTTTAGGACTGTAAGATCTAGGAAGTATTCAAGAGTATGGGGGTCGTCTGGAGCGAGAAACCCCGAAGCCGAAGCCAGAGTTAATTGCAGCTGTTGGATGTGGGAGGATTTTGAGCCGTCGATTTTAGTTCGACGTTTGACTATCTAGGAGGTTGCAGATGTTGGACTCGGGAAACTTTCGAAGCCCAGAGTATCTAATTTGATTGATGACATGGCTTATACCACGTGGCAGAGGTGCCATGTGGGGACACGTGTCTTCCGGTTTTGGTATCTTTTGGACCCCAATCTGTTTGTTTTTTTGTGACACATGGCACATGTGCCATGGGTCCACGTCAACTTGGGTGACATCAGCATGTTGTGTCATATCCAGAAGTATGTGACTCCGGGGGTTTCCAAGTTTCTACAAGTGAAAAATGTCGAAGCCCGAATTCACGAAGGCACATAGGCCATCAATCTAAGATCCCTTTGGGACCTTTCTCAACCATTAGATCAAGCAATGGAAGGATGGCGTAAGCACTTCGACATATATCACTTTGGGGAGTTGAGTGACTCGATATTTGAAATGTCCCAGAGTCCCAGAGTAGCGAATTCATGTGGTCCGTTGATCTAATACCCTCTGGGTGTTCTTGTGACCGTTGGATCCATCAAAGGGAGAATAGGTAAGTACTTTGAAGGATTGCCACTACGGGGAAGTGGAAGACTTGGGAATGGAAATACCTTATAGCACCAAATTTCCGAATTGGTTGAGCTTCATCCGTCTCAACGCCTGATTAAGTCATATCTGTGGATCTTGTTGAATCATCCAGATCAGGGTAGGACCATCCATTCAAGGGAAGATTAAATATTGACCATATATTTTTGCTAGTGGAGTGATTAAAGGCTTCAACAAAGTGCAATTTCAGGGGAAAACAAAAGTTGATAGGGGAAAACAGTCGAAGGACAAAGTCTGGAGGACTTGGTCCCAGCGCTAGTCTCATGCTAAGGTAAAACGGGCCTGGAATTAAACCAACCCGCGGACTTGGTGTTCTTGCAAGCTCCTATGTAGAAAAACACATAGAAGGGCGCTAAAGGGTGACTAAGCCCGTAGTTTCAAGTTGTGGTCACATGGAACTTGGTTTGAAGGAAGCACCTTTGCATTTCTCTATTTTCTATATCGGCTAAGGGGGATGAAAGTGGTTTTTCAGGGAGCCCTAACTTTCATCTCTAATATCTGATTGGGGAAAGAGTACAGTCCTTGGAAATCTTATTAAGAGGATTTAGAGGAAAATAATAGGCATCTGTTATAATAGGAAGATTGATATAATTTTCTTCATAAATTAAAAAGAAAAGATAACTGTAAATTTAATTGACTATTTTGTATAATATGTATAATTCTAACTAGATGATTGCTTGCAGGTTTGTCAGGATTAGAGGTATAACCAGATCAATTCAATAATAGGACCAAATATTAGAGTCATGTAAGCATGACAAAGCTTACATAAGTTGGATAAGGTACTACAAAAGAAAGAATCCTCACATAGGATATGAAGTTAGCAGGTTAAAAATGTCATTGAAGGGCGTAGAAGGAAAGAAAAAAAAAGAAAGTAAGGCTCCATAGCCTTGAAGTTAGAAATGTGTAGGAAATTGCAACGCTTAAGTGTGAAAGAAATCCACTTTTGATATCAGAGTTCGTAGTGGAAGCATGATGCCAATGCAGAGGAATTGGAATGCTCTCTCACTTGAAAAGTGTCGCTGAATGACAATGGACTTCCATTGGGGAATGGTATTAAGTGTGAAAGGTGTGGTTTCACAGGGAAATGTTAATGAAGTAACCTAATGAAGAACTAGGAGTAAGAGTATTTAATTCAAGAATGTTGTAGTAGAGCGATGGAATGTTTGAGCTACTTCATTCCAGGGTACTGGAATGTCTCATAAAGGTAAGTTGGGCATGACTACCCAAGGGGAGTTGTTTCAATTTGAGTACACTGGTTGGATTGCAGAATGACCAAGTGGAACTTGGCTAGCAAGTGTTCAGACTAGGGAATTATAGTGCACATGATAAGAATGGTAGCACACAAGGCAACAAGGATCTGAATGAGTTCAAGGACAACCAACTACATCATAAATAGATAAATAAATAAGTGAATTAAAATAGAAATGCACTAGAGTGCATGAGGCATACACTGAAGTTAAAATGCATATGCATTAGTAGGCATGCTGACAGTAAATTCTTGGTGCATATAAATGTGTAATTTTGCATATGTACATGCTTGGATATGCATATAACATGCCGGTGAACTTAGAATAGTATATTATTATGAAATAATGTTTGAGTATGACTAATGATGGATTATGTATTCATGAAAATTGATATAGCAGGGTTAAATATGTGGTTATTGCTATTTCTTGTGAATTCTATCTAGGTGAAGGTCCATGAGGGTGGTAGGAATGGTGATCAAAATGATGAAGGAGGAAGTATATGAGCCTCTACAAATATCAGTTGGTCAAATAACAACAAGTAGGTTGATAACAACTAGACAGGTACGCATTTAGTTTATGTCGATGCATACATGTTGAAGGGGATTGAGGTAAGAAGAATTCCCTCATCTAATTTCAATATTTAAATTGATATGTAATGGCCAAAGGCCTAGAGTATGTAAATGTTGTTGATGCTAGGATACATTTAGATAAATGTCAGTTGCATATTATGTTATGATTGTTTATGGGATCATAACTAGGTTAATTCAGGAGACATACTCCTTCTATAACAATGAGTATCCATAGAGCTAGTCATGTGTGAGACCATAATATGGTTGGATATGGAAGGGCTATAACGCTATGTGAGTTCTCAATGGTATCTACTATATATCCGATGTTTGGATTGCAACCTCTTTGCCAATCCTGAAGAGAACTTAAGGATTATATTCTTGGTGTTGTGTTTGGGTGGAAATGGAAGGTAACCAAATAGTTAGGCAAGAAGTAGCAAGTGTGTGGATGTTGTGTTGAGTCATTGGCCAGACCTTCCAACTCATCGTGGTGGAATGCATGATAGAGTTATGTGGTATTATGTAGTCAATGCATGGATGCATTATGTAGATGTGGCCATGGGTATTGGCACATTGATTGTTATCTTATTAACTGTTGAATTATGAAAATTCTGTGTGATTGATAATACATGTGTATGTAATAATGAGTTCATTCCAATTGATAGTTGGATTAATAGAAGTAATTGAATTGTAGTTGTAAACAATTCTGAGAGCACTTTGTGATTTTGTTTTATATATATATATATATATATATATATGACATGAGATATTGACAATTTGTTTGGCTCAGGAATGTTGAAATTGCGGGAGGGAAAGGGTCTTGGATAAGGCAGTGTTGTAAGCCCATAAATAAGACCAATGCCTATTGTTGCAAGAGCCAAATTGTTATGAGCATAAGCTCATGTCTAGAAGTTTTATTTTTCCTATATAAAACAATTTTGGGAATTATGATTTGATAATTACTGACGAATTGTTTTGGCTGAATGTAAATTGAAGAAATTGCTGGTAGAATGGCATTGGACATGGCAGGGATGCAATCCCATAAGGAAGACTGGTATCTACAGTTGCAGAGCCAACCTTTATGAGCTGAAAGCTCATGCTTGGAAAATTTTGTTTTCCTGTATAAAACAGATTTGACATTTATGATTGGAAATGGTTATAATGATATCTCATGATGACTATGTGTGTATAATACAGATGAGATGTTGGATATGGAAGCTGGAAAGAATTGGAAATGATATTGTTGGGACATGAGGACCCTGTGGTAAGCCATGATTGCCCTATAATATGTTGTGTTGTGGTAACACACGCCAGAGAGTCACCTTGGCTATAAGACTTGATAAAGTCTCTAGAAATATTCTTGTGCAAGAAATCCTTGGTTAGGCAAGATGGATTGCCTAAGGGACTATATAGCAGAGAAGGGGATGTCTGAGCCTAGGCTTGGAAGGTGAGATACCACAAGGAAGAGGAGACTTTGAGAGCTCTTGATTGGTGTCATGCACACAATGGGTATGTCAAAGGAAAACAATGATCCAAGTTAACGAGACAACCATATGGATGCAGATCCGTGAACCACACAAATAAGTATTGTACTGGATTATGAAAATTTACTCTTAGATTATGAGAAAAAATGAAAATTTTATGCAGCAATTGTGAATTGATGTGCTTACTGATTTGAAATGTTGTAGGAAAACGATGAATCATGAAGATCTAGAAAAGTAGCAGACTATGAGAGAAAAGAAGGTGATGCTGGAGAAACTAAATGCCAGGGGCATAGAATGAAGAAAGTCCAATAGACTTGTTGCAGCTGGAGTTATGGAAGCCAAAACTTTGAAACTTCCTGGCCAAGTGCATCCCTGGAGAGAAGTGGAACAACCTGAGGGACTGCATGGCAGAGAAAGGGGTTCATTTCTTTAGGTTGTGCAGGGATGAGAGGGAAGGAGAGCCTGCTGGTTGGAACTGCTTCCAGAAATATAAATTATGAAGATCATTATACATGTTTAATTTTAGGTCAGAGTGCCTATGTATATAAGATTGGGCTGGATTGCCTATGTGGTTAAGGCCAGAGGGCCTGGATTTGTAATGTTAATAACATTGGAATGGCGTTGTGCACTGAGGATAGTGCCAAAATAAGGGGAGGGGGATGTAACATCCCTGTTCTAACCCTTATGAAATATAATGTATTATCTAAATATGACTTAGGCTAGTGAGTCGGTAAAGTTGAAAAGGGACCAGAGTGCCTTGAAAATGTAATAATTCATATACATTAATAAAATACACCACTGGTTGCAAGACAAACAAGGAAAAAAGAGATAGGGGCTATGATTCCACGAGATAGGGGGCTTTGGGGGCTAAGTCTTTTTATTATTATTTCATTTTACCCATAATTGATTTTATGGAGAAAAGGGGTTACATGAGATTCTTGGGAGGGAGGCCGTGTGGATCTTGTATTCATGTGATTTAAACATCCCTTGGGGGGTGTTTTGGGTCTTCTTCATCTTCTTCCACTGGTTCATTTTGTTCCCTTGTTATTCTTTCCTCTTCACTCACTATTGCTATTTCGTATTCTCTTGGGCTAAGCATGGAAATGAATGGAAGGAGGAGGAGATCCATTGAATAATGGCTGTAGTAATTATTGATCATTTCAGGAGGGAATGGATGCTTGTGTGCATGAGCTTGATGGTAGTTCAGATAGAACTGTCCACAGTTGCAAGTCCTAAGAGTCCCAACATGGAGATTCTTAACCAGAAGCATTGGAGCCTTGGAAGGAGATGGAAAATTTGAGGGACTGCATGGCAGGGAACAAAGTCCATTCTCCTGGGGTTGTGCAGGCTGGGTAGAAGAGAGTTGGTGTACTTGGATTGTTGTGAGTGATGAAAGGCCTATGATAGCATGAGTGATGCGAGGCTTGTTAGTTATGAGACTGATGACAATTCATATTGAACTATCCACAATTGAGAACCCTTGGAGTTTCAGTAGGGATATTTCCTGACGAGTAGCACTGGAGCCCTAGAGAGAAATGAGACAACCTGAGGGACTACATGGAAGAGAAGGGTGTCTGTTTCCTTGAGTGGTGTAGGATGAGGGGGAAAGAGATTTGGAAATTTGGGTTTTTCTATGTGGTTGGGAAACCTAAGATCTATTTAGCCAACTGTTGTGTGTTTTGGATTTGGCCTAGGACCCATCCTTGTGGATTGATAGCCCTGGCTCAGGGGTGACCTATTGTTGAGAGTAAATTAACAATAGTGTCTATGGTTGGGAGGAACATCCTCGGTCTGCATCCAGTTGGTGAATGTTTACTTGCAAAGATAATTGATCTCTTTGTTTTCTGTGTAATGTTTATTTCCACTGTGTATTTAATTATCTTTGATATATGTATTTTTAATGTGCCTGTCTGCGGGCTATTTGTTGTGCATGGAACGTTGTTCATCTCTTTTATGTTGTGGCATGGATATTGATTAATGCATGTGGTTCTTTCATGCTTGTTTCATATTAAATGTTGTTAGAATTCAAAATTTCTTCAGAGAACTGAGTCTTGGGATTGCAGTGTGCCCCGCCTGCTGGTGGCTGGGTGTGTTGTAGCCTGTTTAAGTGGCGTAGCCCAGTCTGTAGGTGGTTGGGTATGTTACAGTTTGGTATTAGAGCTTCTTGTTGAAACACTGGGCCAGTATGGGCCAGGTCTAATGGTCAGAGTCTCGTGGTTGCGATTGATTTATGACCTTGAAGTTGAAAAGCTCAGGAGGAATGGTGTTGTAGAGTCTGTGCAGAAGTTAGAATGTCAGAGATCGTTTGTAAGGAATCCAAGGATCATGACCGTCCCTTTCAAATTTGAGAGTGATCGCCACTTTGGGATCAAGAGAGATATGGATCGTTGGATCGGAGGGTCGGTGAGTAGGATCCGTCCGATGAAGGAAAAACCAGAAGTTGGGAAAGGTTAAGTCCCACTTGTCAGATCTAGACTGTTGATCACTAGTCGTCGATCGAGGCCAAGCATGAAGGGTAATACTTTGTAACTTCACCTCTTCTATGATCTTGGTAGGCATGAAAAGATTGAACTGTCAAAGGACGGAGTCTCGAAGTCTCATCGGTAGTTAGATGGAGTGGTGGATTTTAGGAGTGTTTAGGACCGTCAGATCTAGAAAATATTCAGGAGTATGGGG
Source organism: Picea mariana (assembly GCA_032191745.1). Classification (NCBI taxonomy): domain Eukaryota; kingdom Viridiplantae; phylum Streptophyta; class Pinopsida; order Pinales; family Pinaceae; genus Picea; species Picea mariana. The sequence continues at coordinate 298,114 of JASDQU010103963.1, forward strand.
GTCGTCTGGAGAGAGAAACCCCGAACTTGAAGCCAGAGTTAATCGCAGTTGTTGGATGTGGGAGGATTGTAAGCCGTTTATTTTAGTTCGACGTTTGACTATCCGGGAGGTAGCAGGTGTTGGAATCAGGAAACTTCCAAATCCTGGAGTCCCGAATTTGATTGATGACATGGATTATGCCATGTTGCAGTGGTGCCATGTGGGGACACGTGTCTTCCAGTTTTGGTACCTTTTGGACCCTAATATGTTTGTTTTTTTGTGACACATGGCACACATGCCACAGGTCCACGTCATCTTGGGTGACATTAGTGTGTGATGTCATCTCTAGAAGTATGTGACTTTGAGGGCTTCCAAGTTTATATGAGTGAAAATAGTTGAAGACCGAAGTCACGAAAGCACGTGGGCCATCAATCTAGGTTCCCTTTGGGGCCTTTATAAACCATTAGATCAAGCAGTGGAAGGATGGTGTAAGCACTTCGACAGATATCACTCCGTGGAGTTGAGTGACGTGAGATTTGAAATATATCGGAGTCCCGGAGAAGTGAATTTATGTGGTCTACTAATCTAATAACCTCTGAGAGTTCTTATGACCGTTGGATCCAGTAGAGGGAGAAGAGGTAAGTAATTCAGAGGATTTCCACTCCAGGGAAGTGGAAGACACGGGAATGGAAATACCCTAGAGCACTGAATTTTTGAATTGGTTGAGTGACCTCCGTCTCAATGCCTGGTTAAGTCGTATCCGTTGATCTTGTTGAAGCCTCTAGATGAGGGTAGGATTGTCCATTTGGTGGGATATTAAATCTCAACTGTCATTTTTTGCTAGTGGAGTTATTAAAGGCTTAGGAGAAGTGAAACTTTGGGGGAAAACAAAAGGTGATAGGGGAAAATAGCCGAAGGCCGAAGTCTGAAGGACTTGGTCCCAATGCTGGTCTCATGCTAAGGTAAATAGGTCCTGAAAGTAAACCAACCCTCAGAATTGGTGTTCGCGCAAGCTCCTGTGTATAAAAACACAGAGCGAGGCACTAAAGGGCAATTAATCCCGTGGTTTCGAGCCGTGGTCACATGGAACTTGGTTTGAAGGAAGCACCTTTGCAGTTCTCGATTTTCTATATAAGCCAATGGGGCTGAAAGTGGTTTTTCAGGGATCCCTAACTTTCAACTTTGAAATCCAATTGGGGCAAGATTACAGTCGTTGGAAAGCTTATTCAAAGGATTTAGAGGAAAATAACATGGATCTGTTAAAGTAGGAAGATTATATAATTTTCTTCATAAATTATACAAAAAAGGTACCTGTAAATTTAATTGACGATTTTGTATAATATGTATAATTCTAACCAGATGATTGCTTGCAGGTTTGTCAAGATTAGAGGTATAAAAAGATCGATTCAAGAATAGGATCAGAGATTAGAGTCATTGAAACATGACAAAGCTTACAAAAGTTGGATAAGGTACTAGAAAAGAAAGAATCCTCATATAGGATATGAATATAACAGGTTAAAAATGTCATTGAAGGGCATAGAAGGAAAAAAAGAAGAAGAAGTAAGGCTCCATAGCCTTGAAGGTAGAAATGCGTAGGTAGTTGCAAAGCTTAAGTGTGAAATAAATCCACTTCTGATATTAGATTTCGCAGTTGAAGTAGGATGCTAATGCAAAGGAATTGGAATTCTCTCTCACTTGAAAATTGTCACTGAATGAAAATGGACTTCCATTGGGGAATGGTATTAAATGTGAAAGGTGTGGTTTCACAGGGAAATGCTAATGAAGTAACCTAATGAAGAACTAGGAGTAAGAGTATTTGATTGAATAATGTTGTACTAGAAGGATGGAATGTTTGAGCTACTTCATTCCAGGGTACTGGAATATCTCATAAAGGTAAGTTGGGCATGTCTACCGAAGAGGAGTTGTCACAATTTTAGTACACTGGTTGGATTGCAGAATGAACAAGTGGAACTTGGCTGGAAGGTGTTCAGACCAGGGAACCACAGTGCATATGAGAAGAATGGGAGAACACAAGGCAACAAGGATCTGAAGGAGTTCAAGGACAACTAACTACAACATAAATAGATAAATAAATAAGTGAATTGAAACATAAATTCACTAGAGTGCATGAGGCATACAATGAAGTTAAAATTCATATGCATTAGTAGGCATGCTGAAAGTAAATGCTTGGTGCATATGGATGTGTAATTTTGCATATGCACATGCTTGGATATGCATATAACATGTTGGTGAACTTAGAATAGTGTATTATTATGAAATAATGTTTGAGTATGACTAATGATGGATTATATATTCAGGAAAATAAATATAGGAGGGTTAATGATGTGGATGTTGTTGTTGCTTGTGAATTCCATCTAGGTGAAGGCCCATGAGGGTGGGATGAATGGTGATCAAAATGATGAAGGAGGAAGTCCGTGAGCCTCTACAAATATCAATTGGTCAAATAGCAACAAGTAGGCTGATAAAAACCAGACATGTACACATTTAGTTCATGTCGATGCATACATGTTGAAGGGGATTGAGGTAAGAATTCCCTCAGCTAATTTCAATATTTAAATTGACATGTAATGGCCAAAGGCCTATAGTATGTAAATGTTGTTGATGCTATAATACATTTAGATAAATGTCAGTTGCATATTATGTTATGATTGGTTATGGGATCATAACTAGGTTAATTCAAGAGACATACTCCTTCTATAACAATGAATATCGATAGAGCTAGTCATGTGTGAGACCATAATATGATTGGATATGGAAGGGCTATAATGCTATGTGAGTGATCAATGGTATCTACTGTATATCTAATGTTTGGATTGCAACCTCTTTTCCAACACTGAAGATCAATTAAGGATTATATTTGTGGTGTTGTTTTTGGGTGGAAAAGGAAGGTAACCAAATAGATAGTTATGTAGTAGGAAGTGTGTGGATGATGTGTTGAGTCGTTGGACAGACCTTCCAACTCATCATGGTGGAATGCATGAAATAGTTATGTCGTATTATGTAGTCAATGCATGGATGCATTGTGTAGATGTGGCCATGGGTATCTTATTAACTGTTGCATTATGAAAAATCTGTGTGACTGATAATACACGTGTATGTAATGATGAGTTCATTCCAATTGATAGTTGGATTAATAGAAGTAATTGAATTGTAGTTTTAAACAATTCTAAGATCACTTTGTGACTTTGTTTTGAATCATTGTCATGAATATATATATATATATATATA